>JZLH01S0613250.1:50969-63002 GCA_001188425.1 Eucidaris tribuloides
TTTAGATTCATTTTGTTTTATCTCAATTTCGTAAGTCCATTGGCGTAACCTACTACAGTGGCTGCAGAGGAATTTGGACTGGGGGGCGCAATAAGATTATTCCCTGACTGCCCCCCATGTGCGCGAAGCGCACACGCGCGAGTGCAATAAGGGCCGTGGTTTCAAATTGTACGTAATCATGATCGGACGTAACCTCTTGATAGCAAATGTGGCTGTCATTATTTGGTGGCTTTCCAGAGGTAGTGAGCCTTTAAATTCTACCTACATAGATATTCAGTGTTTTTTTTTTTTTTTTTTACCTACATGCGTTTGTAAGATTATCTAGATTACTCTTCCCAGAATCCTTCTCTGAATCTTCTCTTAGGCTGCACAAATTGAGCAATGTCGCCGACGGAATCGATACGAAATGTAGACCCCCGTGTTTGAGGATTCAAATTGGAATTCTATCAAAAGTTCTACTGATGTGTTAGAACATTCCGCGACTCAAATTAACAGACAAGGCAATCATACATTTAATTCTCAAAATGCTTTTAAAAAATTTGAGTTGTCATGGAAACACGGACCGCTCAAAGTAGGCCATGTGCGTGAACGGAACACATCATGTCGGAGCGGAATGAAAATGTTACGTATTTGGCACTTGCCAAAATTCTTAATTTCTTTACGCGTTGATAGGAAGGTCTGGTAGGTCATCGAATGTTATTGATAATTAAAAATAGTTTCAAATCTATTTATAAATTTTTTTACCATGGAACATTGACAAAATTGCCGTCCATCCATGCACCACCATTCCGTCCGAATGATCAAAGTGTTACATACTGTACACTGTTCTGAGCTGTTGCCAAAATTCATTAATTTCCTTAGCTCTGATTAGGAAGGTCATGGTCAGGTCATTAATGTTATTGATAATTGAAAAAGGAGTCACCTCTATTTCATAAATTTGCTTTACCATCGGAAACAATTGAAAATTCCGTCCGACATGTTAGTCTCGTCCGACAATGATCAAGCTGTTAATAGCCCAAACTAGCTTGTTGTGACTTGTGTTTTGTTTTACACCCCCATGTGGGAAGTGTACAAGGTAATTACTTGCGCAAATTCTAAGGTGCAATTGGTGTTCTGGCAGCTTCAGCCTTACAATGAGAAATGGTATCATAAATTCCACTGAAAATTTACCAACTGAAACGCATGGTGGACCTTTTCAAATTGACTTCACAAATCCAAATTTCACCTCCGGAATTCACCATTTTCCGATTTTCAAAGTAGTGCAAAATTTAAAGTCATATTTTCAACTGTAAAATTCATAAGTTACAAGTGATGAACGCGAAATATTATGTCAAAACCTGAGCTTTTTAACTTTGTCTATTGTTTTCTCCACATAGAACCTGTAGAAAACTAATGGGAAATGGCGTCCACTTGCTTCATATCTCATGTGTGTTTCTTATACCGCCCCAACCAAACAAAGTTTGAATGTGAACGTTTTGGCATACTTGGGTGCTGGTGGCGGGGCCTGGGGCCCGCGGCGCGGGGGCTTAGCCAGGGCTCGGCGGTTTTTTTTTTGTTTTTTTTTCCTTTTTCGCGGGGGGGGCGTGGAGGGGCCGGGGGGTGGTGCCCTCGGCGGCGGGAATAGCGCGGGCGGCACGGGGTTGTCGGCTGGGGCCTGGTTGTGAGGCGTGGGGGGCCAGCGGTGCCCGGCCGGGGCGACAGGCCCTGTGCTCGTCTTACGGTTTTTTTTTTTCTTTCCGGTGGTTGGTTGCAGCGGTCGCCAAATCTTTGTAAACATCTTGCAGTACTTTTCCTCAGTTTTTGACCAATGCCCACGAGCATTTTAGCACACACATTGGCTGTATTGACTTATTATACAGGGCTGGCAGAAGATGCTACGAGTGATGCATCCGCTAATTTTCTTTCATCATTATCGGTAAAATGCATTAATTTTTATCCTTTTTGGTCTCAGACCATTCTTTATTTCCATAAAATGATACAAATTATTGATTTTGATACCGGTTTTGATTCATAGGGGCATTTTTCTGGAGGCAATGACAATTTTTCCAAATTCTTCAACAGCGGCCGGTCATTGGAACGCCAGAGATATTTGTGGCTCTCAGTTGCAGACCCGGGAAAAACCGCAATTTGACCAAAGGGCTGGAAATGCCTCGCTTTCATAAGGGCAAAGACGATGCCGAATAGCGCTCTTACTAACCATTTTATTTCCTGCTTTGCCCTTTGGGCAAGTGAAATTATCACTTTCAGATTCTTTCACTTGGGCCCCGAAAATATGTGATAATCAAAAACTATTCAAAAATTATTCCCCTAATTTTACCCAATAAGCTTTATAGCATTGGATGTTTACTTTCAATTCTGGGGTTGCCATTGGTATGATTTATGGAATCTAAAGACTTGGTACAAAGAACAGAATAGATGATGAACCTGTAGTAAGTTTGATAAGTTTTAGACATGATTTTTGTTTTTGTTTTTTCTTAAAGATTTGGGTCATATTTTGCTCATTCCTAAGATCAAAATTTTACATTGCCAGTGGCGGGCCAAGTAAATCTTAACATTTGAGTTTTTACTTGCCCGATCATTGGAAAATTACTTGCCCGGGCCCAATTGCGGCAAGCGCTACGGAAGAACAAACCTAAAAATCTGTCGAGCCCTGTGGTATCATTTATTGGAAAAGAATGTTTTCCAAGGATAATGAATATAAAAATTAATGGCATTTTGCGATAGATGGTTGAGAAGAAATTAGTGATCAACTCGTGTAGCAAGTTCTTTCTGGGCGCTGACCAGATTATATAAATGTGTTGGCGAAAAATGTGGATCTATCTCTGACCAATGACTTGAATGGGAGATTTGGCAAAAGACAGATGAAGAGATTAGTTATAGGGAGTGTGTGAGCATCGGCTAGGACCTCAGTGATAAGATGTTGCCGTACTAAGTATAATCACTAGTGTGTCGTTCAAGCTGAAACTTTATCTGGGCAAAATGCATTAATTTTTATTTCATTCTTGGAACATTCTTTTCCAATAAATGATTACGACAGGGCTCGACCTAGCGCGTGCCCACTTGCCGGGGAGAGTAAATTTTTCATGTCGGGCAAGTAAAAACTCAAAATGTTAAGATTTACTTGCCCATGAAGGGCAAGTTAAAATTTTGATCTTAAATGAGCAAATATGACGCCATATCTTAAGTAATAATAACTAAAAAAATATGTTATATAAACGTTAATCAAGACATATACTAACATGATTCATGATATATTCTTTTTGTATTGGCGTATGTTCTTGTGGGACAAGTCTTGTAGATTCATAAATCATACCAATGGCAACCCCCAGAATTGAAATAAACATCCCAATCTATAAAAAGGCTGTTTATTGGGTAAAATTAGAGGTAATAATTTTTGGATGTTTTATATCACATATTTTCGGGCAAGTAAAAATCTGAAAAGTGATAATTTTCACTTGGCCAAGGGCCTAAGCAGGACGAAGAATGTGGAGGTTAGGATTCTCGGTAGCTCGTCATGTCTTCCTTATGAGAGCGATGTGCATTCCAGTCCCTTTGTCATTGCGGTTTTTCCGGTGTAGTAGTGGCAAGCTGAGAGGCCACAATATCTTGGGCTTCAATGACCCGCTGGTTGAAAATTTGGGAATTGTATGCTCCGGAGAAATGGCCTCTAGATTCGAAAACGCGCGTACTCAAAATCAATAAATCTTGGGTATCATTTTTATTGGAAAAGAATGCGTCACCAACAAGATAAAAAATTAATGGCATTTACGATAATGATTTGAAGAAATTAGGCGATCATACTCGTTAGTAGCATTCTTCTGGGCCACCCTTATATATCAAACACCAATGTGTGTGCTTAAATCTCGTGGGAGTTGCCGTCAAAAAACTCGAGGAAGTACTGCAAGATTTACAAGATTTGCGACCGCCTGCCACACAACGCACCCGACCCAGATGTTGCCAAAAGTGCACGTTAAA
Organism: Eucidaris tribuloides; assembly: GCA_001188425.1. NCBI lineage: Eukaryota > Metazoa > Echinodermata > Echinoidea > Cidaroida > Cidaridae > Eucidaris > Eucidaris tribuloides. The sequence goes on from JZLH01S0613250.1 coordinate 54,945, forward strand.
ACTTTGTATGTGAGTGGGGTGGTGATAAAAATACATTGAAAATGAACAATGGGGACCATTTCATTGATTTTCTACATTCTAGTGAGAAACAATAAAACACAAGTTAAAAAGTCAGGTTTTGACAAATATTTTCCGTTGCATACTTGTACTTATGATTTTTCAGTGAAAATATGACTTTAATTTTGCATACTTGAAAATTGGGAAATGGGAAATTCCGTAAAATTTGATTGTGAAGTCAATTTGAAAAGCGTCACAGTTTTCAGGTGTAATTTTTCATGGATTTCTGTTCACTTTCTCATGTACGTAACTGGCTCAGAACACCAAGTTCACTTTAAATTTGGCAAGTTAATTAGCTTTACACTCACATGGGGGTTGTAAAACAAAACACAAGTCACAACAAACTTTAGTTGCTATTAACGCAACTTGGATACGATCGTCGGGACGATGGATACCTGAACATGTGCGACGGAAAATTTTTTCAATGTTTCCTCAATAAAAAGAAAATCAAACAAAATATAGTATATCACAGCTATGAACTCCATTGTAAGTTACAAAAAGACTTTCGCAATATAAAACAAGAATCTAAATATAGCAAGGTACAGTACACAATCAAAAGGGGAGAAAGAACTATGACCAAAAACAAGAAGTGAAACAATTGTTGCTATTTTTTATCTGCTACGTAAATGTTCTCTTTAAATGAATTCAAACTGGATGCTTTTCATATTCGTTCGAAGTAATTAAAGATTTTGAACCGTTCAAGGTTGTTTAAATTTACATTCAAATCATAGAATTTCGTGTTGTTTGATAATTTACATTGCTAGGAAGCACATTGTTTCATCACAGTTCATACTTTTTGTACACATCCATGAGGAATCTTATCTCAGTTGTTTTGTAATCGTTGCGAGGATGGAATGAAGAAGGAAGAAGAAGAGGGAATGAAGAAGGAAGGAGAACAGGAAGAAGAAAACCCACAACAGTATTTTTTTTCTGCTGCCTGTATTGCCGATACCTTGTCCGTTATTGTCTCTTCTGAGTTTATGTAGCCTTTCACTCAAGTCAAATGAACTAATTTCAACCTAAATCAAGTGTATGATGATGTGTATCCAAAATTTTGTAGTTAATTCTGTTCATATTTCCATTTATTTAAAATGACATATGTATTTTATTATGGTGAAGTCGTGATACTGCCCACATAAAATTACATGTACTAATCTATAACCAATGACGAATATGCCTTGAATAAAATGTACATTACCCTTCTCCCCTCCAAAACTATGAAAAAACGTGATTTTTTATCACAGGCAGTGAAGCAACAAAGCTTCATTGCCAAAAATACCATTAGATGTGATTTCTGATTTAATTACGTTGTATGGTCGGATCTGATAATAGGTTATGTACAGCTTTGTGGAAATGACTGACTTCAGTCCAACAAAATTATGTCACTGAAAATAGTGAAGGCAAAGGAGATTCCATATTCGTAGAAATGAAATCCAATAAAGACGATATTTCTGACCAAATTTTTGCCATAGCCATTCAATAAGAGGAAAATGGCAAGATTGGATGTAGCCCTCAATTTCGGACACAACACTCCCAGAATCAAGAATACTGTTAAAGTTTCTGTTGTGAATGTTTGATAGTCATAAATTTCCTCTTAGCTGTACATTCATCATCAGTAAATGTTGTAGTGATGAAATCTGTCGTGCAGCTTTATATGGGATCAATTTCTATCTGGGCCAGATATTAATTCAATACGGGTAAATTAATGTTTCTACTAATGAAAAATTCTAGACAAATCCTTCCAGTTTGGATACAAACTCCAGCCATTGTATATAATGGTATATGTTTATATGGCTCATTTGGTTCTTGAGGCTTTTTTGACTTCTGCCAGTCATGTCACTGTGCTTTAATGTCCCACATTTCAGTGGCAACATGATTTCTGTTGGAATGCAATTGATTATATTGTCATCCTAAAATGAACGCTCTTTGAGGAACCAAACGGGACAGTAGTAGGACGCTCTCACCCGGTCAGTTTGCGGCTCCGCTTGGGGCATTATTCGTCTGCCAAGTCAGCACAGCCCGAGCGAAAATGGTATTATCCCGCCACTCTTTCGGTCAACGGGTCGAATTTATTGCGATGTTACACACTAAACACCATTCATCAAAGGCTGGTTAATAAGATTGTTGATTATAGTGCATACCACGGGACAAGTCGAGAGCAGATGTCATTGCTATGAGGGGAAACGACTGCAGGGACCCAGGGGGAAATGGTATCTGTCACAACTAGCCAGATGGGCAGATCCACTGACATGACGGGGCGAACATAGCGTCTTGGTACATTTGGGAATTAGATCTCATGGCTATATTTTGCAAATGGATAACTAAGAAATATGAAATGATCTTCTAAGACCAACCATTCACTGATTGTTTATGTTTCAAGAGCTCATCCAGGCAAAGGTTTTGTAGTTTGAATACGTCTGACCATATGGAGTTGGAAAACCCCTATAGTGTGTTGGAAGAGTCCATGCTTCTCACATCCTGTTTCATGAATCGCTGAGCTGTTGTTCCCCACTGAGAGCAAGGTTGGCTGTAGCTGTATGAAAGAACACGACTAGTTTCTGTTCTCTGTCAGTCAGGTCTCTCCGAGGCGTACAGTCTAGTGTCGGACTATTGTCTAGTACTGGAGGTTCAGCCCTACGGAGATTGGTGCCTTATCTCCGCGCACAAGTGTGGTGTTACCATCGACCAGCTCTCATCTAGATCGATGTAGTATCGTATTTGCTGCTGCGTGGGCTACCGGTGAAAGCAATACACCACACAAGGGCATTGCAGTCCGAGGCTCTGCCACATCCAGGTACGGGTTGTGTGCATTGCGGTTCGGAGGCAAAAAGCCAAACTACACATCGATCCATTTGTTTGGAAAGGATAAGTGAACTTTATTGGAGCTAGCCGATTACCGATCATCGGCGGCGGAGCTGTTTTAAAGTGCACATCAAACAATTAAGTTATTCGGGTCCTCATTTAACTCTACTCATGTCGTAGTTTGAGCTTTATTGTTTGGACGGTCGCCAAAAGAAGAGATATGGAACGGACTATAGGCTTCAGCCTAAATTTTTTGAAGGAATTGAGAACCAGAGTGGTCATCACCCTTCTACTAGCAACGCTAGCACTATGTAGAGAAGTAACACTACCTGCAGGTAAGGCATTATTGGTTGTTTAAATGTTTGCTAAACATGTATCAACAAATTTCTGTAACAAGCATGACAAGTAATTGACTTTTTTGTGTGAGTTTTGTAACCATTCCATCTTATAATATTCACAGGCGCGGTTGCTTGCGTCAAAAATATGGTTGGGGTGATAACCCCCATAATGCAAGCGGGAAGTCGGGAGTAATTGCTCCGCCGAGTCATCAGTTTTTCCGTCCGTACGCTAGATCAGCAGGCAACGGCGCGGCTCGTCACCTTGAGTTCATTACAATGTGGTTTGCTCGAGATTGAGTCGGGGTGCAGGTTTTCATTCAAAACGTCAAGAATTGTTTGTATTCATCATACGCCTACGTCTATATTGGAAATGGGCAGTTTTGGCCAAACATGTTGATCGGATCTGTGTTCATGACATTTGATCTTTCCCAAAACTTCGGTTTTAGTTGAGGATGTTAAAGCGATGTGTTTTTGTTACACAAAGCCAGAAACCAGACAACTGCCAGATGAACAGTGAATTCACACATACTTGAATGAACAAATTTGGTTGGTACTATTTACGTCTGAAGAGATTGTGGAAGACCATCCCACATCCTCACATTTTAAAAAGATTCAACTGATCAGAGAATTCACATTCACCATGTTCCATCAGTCCATGAATACCACTGATTATGAATTTATAATGGAAACAGAATAAAGGTAATGCATGTAAATCGTGTATAGGAATATCACACCTTCAACTTAGTTAAATAGTATTTAGGCATGTTAGGGTATTGACGAAAGCATAAAACCAAAAACCAATTGAAATGTATAACATACATGTAGCATTAGAACACACACTGCATAACTTCTCACAGAGTATTTATTTTGTAAACAATGGTCTAAAATAAACTGAAGTCGAATATGTGGGTTTTGACAAAAAAAAGTGAAAACGTGGGGTGAAACATCATTGCATCTTTAGACATGTACGCCGTCTACGTATTGATACTTGACCTTGTCACCTTGGGATCATCCAATTTGAAACACCGTCTAAATTTAGCGCAAAATTCGATGAGAATGCATGTCGAATGTCCCTTACAGGACCCTAAATTGGACAAGTTGAACTTGTCTTTTCCGCACTACATGATTTACTAGTAAGTGGTACGGAACTTTGTGTACATGGCCTCTGGTTCAAAATAAAATTCACCTGTAATGACATACAACTGCGTGCCAGATAGTTACAGATGAAAGTACGCAAGTGGCATTTCTAGTTACTGTGCGGTCTGTGCCCATACCATTCCCTTAACTTAAGTTTAGCATTTCCAATAATAATAAATTGATGGGAAGGGGTTGAAAGGTTGCCGAAAGGCCTTGTATCATTCTGGATGTGCCAGGAAGACGTGTTTGCTTGCTGTATTCTGAGTCAGTTGTTAAAGATTCGTCGACAAAATTTTTGTTCATCTGTTCATTAACACCTCGGTTGACTAATTGCTGATTTTGCTATTTGTTTCATAATCATAGGAAGTACATGCGGCTTGACCGGCCATCTTGGCACTCTAGTTCCGTTTGGTTCCAATTACCAGCGTAAGGCAACCTTCCGCCTGGTAATTTTACTTTAAAGGCTCTGATGAAGTTTGTAGGTCAAGTTGGAGGAAGTGCAGCACAGGATATCAATTGGTTCCATTCTTATTAATTCGTTCGGATTATCACTGATGATAGATTGTAAAAGCTGTACCTTAGTTGAAATGGAATCTTGATTAAGTGATCGAGGTTTGGAAAATGTTGACTCTTGTTTGTTTTACATTATGTACGTGTTATTCTCTAAGGCAGGTGTTTGTTTCAAATTAATTCTTTAATTCGAATTCAATGTAAGTCACATTTTTTCCATCTTCACATATTTACCATTCAGACTATTCTTTATAATCCTCGCGTGAAATTGGGTTTCTTTTTTATGAGGTAGCATCTTGCTACGAGTTTCCTGTCCAAAATGCAAGAATTCTGCAATTCGGTTTAATCAGTACACGTGCTAACCTGACCAGACACACAATTAGACATTATCATCATTGCCATATCTATCTTCAGCTCCTACCAAACATGGCGATATGGATACGCATTACGCGTCTTGCCACGTTGCTTGGCGCCGTCTATGGCGTTCTCTGATTGGCCATTGAGTTACACAAGAATGTTCTCTTCTCCTTACATGTGTCAGTGTACCAGTGTAGTCAATTTCTCCCAGCAGGGTCGTAATTGAACCCCCTTTTTCTCCACATTAAAGAGACAGTTACAATTGCCTGCAGATAGAGACAATCACAAAGATGCAACGGTTGCAAATATTAGAACTATGGAACCGTCTTGATAGATAACATATCTCTGGTAGAACCTGCCGGAAATGTTGCAGCCTCGATCGGCGGGCAATTGAATTTGATCAGTTCCGAAAGGACAGACGCGATTAGATAAGGTGAATCCCATAGTCATTAGCACTCTTGAATGGTGTCATTTAAAAGCGTATCAAAATGTGGGAATCTCATGATGATAGGATAATTAGTGTATGTGGTATGAATGATAAAAAAAGAGAAATATGTGATAAATTTAGCATTAGTAATAAGTTAGTTCTACCCTGCCATTCGCGTCAGTGTAAAAGGTGGAACCATCCTTGTGCGAAAATGGTTTGTAGAGATATACCCATTACTCAGACTATACATTGTTTCTATCCGCACTGAGTGCACCCATTTCACATCTTAATGAATGCTATCAGTTGGTAATCAGAATACTTGCTAACAATACTAGGAAATAATAGTAAATTCGAGTAAAATTGACAAATACGGTGCATTACCGCATCAATCAAAAAAATGATAAATCTTTTCACTTAGACCTATTTAGACTACATGTATTGGTGTATGTACTACATTAGACTACATGTATTGGTGTATGTACTACACTAGTAGTCAGTAAAATCTTATAAAATCACTCGTCTAATACCATTTAATGATGATATTTCCTAAACAAACCTGAGTCATAAAACGTGTTTTTACCAATGGTATTAATTTAACCAAACCTTTCTCATGACATATGTGGTGGTGTGTGTTCGACGTGGCGCTGAAAGCGGTGTGGATGAGAGATAAGCAAAATTTTGCCCTGCAGCAACCGACTACTTCCGGTCATTTAATGGAGGCTTTGAGTGGACTAGTTATCCGAGTTTCCTTACTGAAGGAAAATCATTACATAATCACATTTATGTTTTGTAGAAACATACACAATATCAGTCGAAATCAAAGGCCGTAGCAGTTCCATGCGATGGTTTTGAACCAGTATTGGATGTAAAGGGGAGGTTATCTTATCATTAGGGTTAGGAGTAACCTCAGAACTTTGTTGGCCTTCGAACATTCGGAACTCTCCTCTTGCGTAACTCGGGATATCCCGATATAATCATCGAGGAGACTAATTTTGGATTCGGAATTAATCTTTTCGTAAACACGAACCAAAGCAGTGTCAGTCGCCCTTGTTTCATGCAAATGTATCGTGTGGAAAATCCTGAGTTGTATCTAATGTAAATATGTGCTCCATGCCTCCATCAGCTTGGACATGTATTAGTATTACATTGTTTTAGTAGGATGATGATGTAAATAAAGGCCTATGTAGTTTCCGACAAGGTGAAGTAGTAATTATGTAGTATATGGATGAACTCTGTACATGTAATACTAAAAATATTTATAGAGGACAGGGAAGCGATATTTTGGATAGTTTTGTCGGTTTACACACCACAAAGTAATGAGTGATAGGCTAAGTATCCAGACTGCTATTTCGTTGAATCCTGTACACTCGTCAGCAAGCACTAATAATCAAAGTTCACTTGGCTCGAGATCTGGATAAGTCTTGAAATCTAGACTACTTGAATGTATATCCATGACTTGAAATTAAATCGAGACATCACACGCATCATTAAGACTCATTATGCCATTACCACTCCATTGATTCCTCCTAATAATGCGAAACTTCCTGTGGCAATGCACTCCACTTATAATTGAATCAACAAATATCTAACGAGGGTAACGCACTCACGAACTAGAGGAATATGCATGTCTCATTCTGATTATAAAGAATTTACACCAGGGTAGGCCTACAAGAATGTTATTCCCTAGGCAGGTGGATATAGTGCTTTCACAGACGGCATGATTAAGTGGCGGTAGTATCAACTACCCTGTGTCTGCTACTTTGATCCATTATTTCTTTATATAGGTCAAGTTGACTATTTCATGACTAAAACCGATTTTAGTCTACCGAGGACTACCGGGGGTAGTCCTCAACTTGGGCTGAAACTATTCTAGAATCAAGTAAACTATGCAAGGCTTCTCCTGTGAAAATCTTGTAGTCAAACGTTGACTCATTCTACAATAACTAATGTCAATATCCTTCGTGGCAGGCAAACCTGCTGTGTGGCTCTCTATGGGTCCTATATTTATCGTGCCCCGATAGAATTAAAATACTAATATGTTCATGGTTGATTCTCCTCACGTAAACAAATTAGAGACAAATCCTTCCAGCTGGGAGATCCACTCCAGATGGTGTATAGTTGATATATATTTCAACTCATTTGGTTCTTGAGGCATTTTCAAGTGTTCCTCATGACTTGTCATTAACTTTTAAAGGGAATATCCGGATCAGAAGTAGTCCTCAACTAAATGTAATAGTTTCTGCTGTACCTGTGAGCATTTTACAGTCGATGCTTTCTCCTTGATAACTCTATGATCAGACATCGCTGTGACACTGGCTGACAATTTGTTGCTACTGTGGTAATTCACTAATACATGTACGTAATACTGGCAAACTGACAATTCCTTCTTAAATTTTTGTAAACTTTCAGCTCATTGGTCCTTGTTCATAA
>JZLH01S0613250.1:63959-78539 GCA_001188425.1 Eucidaris tribuloides
TTTCAGTCTACCGAGGACTACCGGGGGTAGTCCTCAACTTGGGCTGAAACTATTCTAGAATCAAGTAAAGTATGCAAGGATTCTCCTGTGAAAATCTTGTAGTCAAACGTTGACTCATTCTACAATAACTAATGTCAATATCCTTCGTGGCAGGCAAACCTGCTGTGTGGCTCTCTATGGGTCCTATATTTATCGTGCCCCGATAGAATTAAAATACTAATATGTTCATGGTTGATTCATCATTCTCCTCACGTAAACAAATTAGAGACAAATCCTTCCAGCTGGGAGATCCACTCCAGATGGTGTATAGTTGATATATATTTCAACTCATTTGGTTTTTGAGGCATTTTCAAGTGTTCCTCATGTCATTAACTTTTAAAGGGAATATCCGGATCAGAAGTAGTCCTCAAGTAAATGTAATAGTTTCTGCTGTACCTGTGAACATTTTACAGTCGATGCTTTCTCCTTGATAACTCTATGATCAGACATCGCTGTGACACTGGCTGACAATTTGTTCGCTACTGTGGTAATTCACTAATACATGTACGTAATACTGGCAAACTGACAATTCCTTCTTAAATTTTTGTAAACTTTCAGCTCATTGGTCCTTGTTCATAAGTTTACGAGGGTTTTGTTTCTTATATCCACAGGTGGAAAATATTTACGTTCATTTCAATAGGTAGCAAGGTCGCACTGGATTTCAGGCTCATCCGACCAACCGCGAATGAGATATTGCAAAAAGGGCATTTTTCCAGAGGGCGTCCCAGCATCCCGTAGGAATCTCACGGGATTCTAGGAATTAACGCCTCTTGGAATTAGATTTGACAATGATGCTCTAAGAACATCATTGTCAAATTTTATTTCGATCAGTTCTTCTTCTTTGTAATTGCAATGTTACCAGCAATTTGGGGATAAGAATAACTCCCCTTTGCAACGATACAGCAGTTATTCAGTAATAACAACATGTGTTCAGACTTCAGACTTATTCCTATTCGAACTGTCATTTTGTTCGTGAGAGCTTGAAATTGGTTGAAGGTTCTCAGGTGGTATTTCTTCTTATGTCTCAGTGTTTTTACACAAAGTTCATTTTTAGGTATGCAAAAGAGATGCTTGGCCTTTTAAACTGTGGTCAATATTAGCCCGTGGGGTTTAGCAGATTCCTCTCTGTCCGAACCATTTCTTAAACTTCTAAATCTAGAATAAATCCCTACAAAAGAAAAGGCGAATGACAATGCATGCTCCACGAGGGTTTTGAAGTAGTGTGGCTTACAGACGTTTAAATTAAACCATCCTATATTGATGAGGAAACTACATGTACTATCTTCAGTCTTGCTGTTGTACTTGCCTTCTGAGGAGTGTAATCTGGAGGCAGTAGAAAAGTCGCATGGTTTGGAACCGAGACTAGTCGTGAAGGGGCAGGTCGACAGTGAAATGCCGCCACAGGTTTCCAGTAGTCTATCTCCAAATAAGGTTTCAAGAAGAAGTCCGCTTTCCTGTGGCCTGCAAAGGTAAATTTTGGAAGTGTAGAGCAAAAGGACGAGGTGATGCATTACGTGGGAAAGAGGAATAGGAAGTAAGTTCGTGTTTAGTGTCTGACACGTCGTAATTTTACTCTCCAACAAGAGTACGAGACCATTTGCAACCAATTTGTCGTTCATTGATAAATGTCTCTTTCGCGTGTCAATTTGTATAATTTTTATGATTTACGTAACATGATTGCCAAAACGTGTCACGCGGGTTCATTTTGAAAGTGTATTACAGGATTGCCATGGGTTCGTTGGTACTGGGAACAACACGAGCAATTCGAAGATCTATGCCTAGGGTCAATCCCGTGAGAACCTTACACCGGGTCGAATTTCACGCTTTGATCGTAGAGGAAAATAAATTAACGCCTTCTCTGACATCTGGGGACATGATGTTTTTGGTACTCGGTTCTCGACTTCTCATTTGTCAATGTCCACCACTCAATACAAAAACAATACATGGACAGGCTCAAATTGCAATTTATCCAAGCGAGTAATCGTATAATTATTTAGTCTCTTCTTCCCTACACCAAATTACCTGCGACTGTCACACATGTATTGCTTCATCAAGAAGAGAAAGCGCGACACGGGACTGTCAAAAGTATGTTTTGAATTTGGCCGTGAAATGACATGCTATGGCTCAACCTCTTTCGACCAGGAAAAAGACACGGCACGTAATAACAGAAATTAAATTGCCGGACTAGAAAGAATAAAATGGAATTGTTCAGGTACGGTACTACTTCACCTGTGGGCTGTGGCGCGCAAGAAAATTCGCAACAAAGCAGAATCGTAATTATTACTCAACTTTTGCCTTCTCCTTTTCACTTCTTGTCTCGGTTGATAGGCAATGTGGCGGGCGGGAGAAGCACCTGGGGGTCGTAACAACCACCTAGAGTGATATGGCCGACCTTCTGGGGCACCAAAGGGGAAAAAAGACCCGCGGGGGAATCGGTATTGCGACCTTGTATAGAATTTACTTGATACGTCATGAAGACAGTTGATCTCACATTCATTTGTCGTTGCCACCATTTATTGTGGTTAGTTTTCATGAGCTCCAATGAATTGTATGCAGTTTCTTTGCAATTATGGTACAAACATAGGGCCTACATGTCCAAAATGACGTGCTGAACGTGTGCTAATATTGAGGAATTAAAGGAAGAAGGAGCCAGCAACTAAAAGGCATAAGTTAAGAAAAAATTGAGTTCTTGCCAACCAGTCAGATCGCACGTGCACTGGTCTGGAGCTGACCATGTGTGACCGATGCATGCCACCCGACGTGTGTTAGTCGCACCATGGTAGTGTTTGCACTGTTTGAATTGATAAGAACGGCGCGACTAACACACGTCTGGTGGCATGCATCGGTCACGCATGGTCAGCTCCAGACCAGTGCACGTGCGATCTGACTGGTTGGCAAGAACTCAATTTTTTTCTTAACTTATGCCTGTTAGTTGCTGTCTCCTTCTTCCTTTAAAGGTAAATGACATGATTGGGGGTAGTCCTCAACTTGGGATGAAACTACTCTAGAATCAAGTTAACTATGCAAGGATTCTCCTGTGAAAATCTTGTTGTCAAACGTTGACTTATTCTAAAATAAACAATGTCCATATCACTCGTAGCACGGAAACCTGCTGTGTGGCTCTCTATGGGGCTTATTTTTATAGTCCCCGGAAAAAATTAAGATACTCCTATGTTTATGCTTGATTCGCCTTAAGTAAACAAATTGCAAACAAATCCTCCCAGGTGGGAGATCCACTCCTGCTAGTGTATAGTTGGTATATGTTTCAACTGATTTGGTTCTTGAGGCATTTTCAAGTGTTCCCAATCATGTCACTAACCTTTAATGTGTGAAACCTTCCAAGACCATAGTAACGTGCAATGCGTGCATAAGATAAAACAATTTGTTTCCACCCTCTCACAATGTTCAATATGCCCCATGCCCTCCATCCACATGATCTTTCATCTGCACATGCCACTGTCACGCTATAGAATGTACACTGTACAACCAAAATAAACTTCCTTGAAAGGGAGCCAAACTTACCCAGTTCATCTCATGTACGTGATTTACAGACAACTGAAAAATTACATTAACCAGAACATTTTAAGTTTTCATTATACGCCTTTCTTTGTCTTCTGTTAAAACAGAACATAAAAGTAATGTAAGTAGTAGGAAGGCGTCGTGGCGTAGTGGATAACAGCTTGGCTTCCCGACCTAGAGGTCCGTGATTCGAGCCCACGTCATGGCGGTTGTGTCCTTGGGTAAGGCACTTTATCCCCATTACCTCGTCCCTCGGATAGGACGTAAAGCCGGAGGTCCCGTGTTGAGACAGAAAACCTCAGCACGTAAAAGAACCCACACACTTCATCGAAAAAAGAAGGATGAAAACCCGGTATGATGGCCATTTCAACACTTTTAACATTATTCGGGCCCCTTCTATGGCGCGTTGCATAGATGCTGCCTAGTAAAGAAGGATGGCCAAATATGAAGCGCTTTGGGCGTAATGGGCAAAGCGCAATATAAATGATAATAATCATAATCATAATCATAATCATAATCATAATCATAATCATAATCATAATCATAATCATAATCATAATGTCAGAGTTTATCCTACTCTCGGTGAAGAAACATTGAAAAAAAGCACCTAAGTTGTGGAAGGCTCTTCCTTTTGGTTTGTGTATTTTACAATCAATTGAAACATTAAAGAAACATTTTTAAACACCTGCTTGGCAAAAGATTTGATGGTGGATGTAAGTAACATATATTTTATACTAATTGTACAGTCACAAATAATGCAGTTTTAGTGTAACATGAAGTGTAATACACATAGATTTGCGCAATATGAATGTAAATCTGTTTGCAGTTTTGCACTTTGCAGTCTTAATATCGACAAACAAAATCGGAAGGAATCCACATATCTTCGAATAACATGAATCCAAGCACTGTCGTATTGTAGTAACATGTTTACCCTTGTACGGAAATCTCTCTATGTGCCAAGTGAAGTAACGTTTTTGTTAAAGGCATCGTATAACAATGTAATTTCAGTTTAAAAATTCTGAGCCGCATGAGTCCCCACGTTACCAGTGTCTCTGATACCCCTTTCATAGTGAAGGCGAAGTGGAGTTACACCGGAGTAACTCCGGGTTGAGTTGATCCGCTGATCCGCTTGTACTGCGGACCGACTTTACACCCCCTTTCATATTGGCAAGCACCGCAGCGGTGTATCCGCAGTCGTTTCCATGGCTTACATGCGAGTTCGCGCCATTATGTGGCCGAACAGTTCGCTCAAATTTCGCAATCATTCGCTTTATTGGTCTATAGGCCTACATACTTGACTGCTTAATAGTTGATCTCTTGCCAGACGATTGTGTGATCCGAGTACAAAAACACGATTGAAAATACGGGGATTGACTCAAATACCATCAGTTCACGAACTTGGTGTTGGAGTTAGCCTATAGATAAGTTCTTTGGTTAGGGTATTGATTTCGCCATTTCGGATACTTTCGTTAAAAATCAGAACAACTTAAGTCAAAAAAAATCTTGAACCAAATGATTCGAACACGCTACAAAACAAAATCAAACCCAGGAATTAAACTCCCAACCACTAAACTCGCTTGTGACGTTGGGACAGGAAATGTAAACACGCGCGAGATTACCGAGATAAGCCGAACTGCACTTCCGGTGCGGAGTTACTCCGCCTGTAACCCTCTTCTCGAAGTGGGTTGAGTACTTCGCTTTGAATCCGGACCGAAATAATCCCAGAATTTTCATATTGCCCTCCAAAGTGGAGTAACTCCTCCTGGACTCCGGAGTAACTCCACTTCGGCTGTCAATATGAAAGGGGTATGATAAGGTCTAAAAATGAAGCCCCGAAAAAATTACAGTTCAAAACGATCATTAAAGGTTAGTGACATGATAGGGAACACTTGAAAATGCCTCAAGAACCAAATGAGTTGAAATATATACCAACTATACACTAGCAGGAGTGCCGGATCTCTCACCTGGGAGGATTTGTCTGTAATTTGTTTACTTAAGGAGAATCAGGCATAAACATAGTAGTATCTTAATTTTATCCGGGGACGATAAAAATAAGCCCAAAGAGACCCACACAGCAGGTTTCCGTGCTACGAGTGATATTGACATTGTTTATTTTATAATGAGTCAACGTTTGACTACAAGATTTTCACAGGAGAATCCTTGCGTAGTTTACTTGATTCTAGAGTAGTTTCAGCCCAAGTTGAGGACTACCCCCAATCATGTCATTTACCTTTAAGTGCTTTTAAAAAGTGAAAATCATTGAGAGATCATTCCAGAATATCCCATAGATTGCTGTGTGATAGAATTTTTTATCAGCTGAGAATAAATTGTGCAGATTTTTATCTGTACATATTTTACAAATGACAGTATGTCTGTCTAAAGTTTTGTGTTCTAGGGTGTTTATTTGTTAATTCAAACACTGTCAGATATGTCAGATAGCAAAGTTTGACAATTTTTTAAATGGGGCTTCCACAACGTTATAGAGTGTCTTAAAGGTGAATGACATGATTGGGGGTAGTCCTCAACTTGGGCTGAAACTACTCTAGAATCAAGTAAACTATGCAAGGATTCTCCTGTGAAAATCTTGTAGTCAAACGTTGACTCATTATAAAATAAACAATGTCAATATCACTCGTAGCACGGAAACCTGCTGTGTGGGTCTCTTTGGGCTTATTTTTATCGTCCCCGGATAAAATTAAGATACTACTATGTTTATGCCTGATTCTCCTTAAGTAAACAAATTACAGACAAATCCTCCCAGGTGGGAGATCCGCTCCTGCTAGTGTATAGTTGGTATATATTTCAACTCATTTGGTTTTTGAGGCATTTTCAAGTGTTCCCAATCATGTCACTAACCTTTAACCTCTTTGTGTTGGAGATATTCTGAATTAATTTTTTAAAGGCTTGGCATCTCTTTTGCATGCCTAAAAATTAACAATGTGTAAATACAATGGCATTTAGAAGAAATTGCCATCTGGGAACCTTAAGCGAAATATAGGAGCCAGAAACCCAGTCTTAGTGGAATCATACTCATAGTGACCGTTAGACCTCTGATTTGAATTTTTCTCGCGAGAGAAAAAATCCTACCATAGAACGTACACCAAACGGCTATTGTTTTTCTTTCGCATTTTTCAAATTGTATGTAATTACTGACTCCCAGAATTCACAGACGTGCCCTCCAACAAAAGCCTTTAGCCAAGGGCATGGGTTATCTTTTCCTGGTCTGCGGGAATGTTTGCAAATGAGATCCACTGCCTCTAACACAACACGAAATCGCGTCATGTAAAAAAAAGTGATTAGCATATAAATACTGGTCATAACAGGAAATAAACGTGTTTAAATTCAGTCACGCAAATTTGGCTTTTGATGGCGTTTTGAACATTTCATCGACCCGTCGGAACAACAAAATAACTCTATCCCGATCAATCGCACTTTAAAGCAGTGCGGACTGCGGAGACACTGGCTGTGCCTACGCCGTCTGCAGAACTGCAAATATTTTATTTTGAAAAATAGATTTGTCAATTTTTTTTTTTAAATCTGAGCAAAAGATTTGTTCAAGACACAAACTATCATTGCGGACCTTTAATTTGAAAGACTGTCAAATTTTGACATAAGAGCTAAACATCTTAGCATACAAAAGTTTGGAAAGTTATGCTGCCACTGGCATGGATATACATGAGTGAACATTTATTCCGGCTGAGTTTAAATTAGTCAGACCCACACTGTGAAAAATACCGTATTTTTACGGTGAAGCCGTAAAAATAATTAGGGGCCTAGTTATTCCAATGTAATTTTAACATTGAAAAACCACTACAAATAGGAGATGCATTTTACGGCGAAAAAACGGTAAAAATTACGTTGAAATCCCTGGCAGCCAGTTACCAGAAATTTACCGTATAAGTAAAACACATAGGTCTACAGTTTATCTTTTGAGTGGATATGTGCGCCGTACAACTACAAGTAGACAGAATTTATATTGCTGCCGACAATCAACTAGTTTCGATCAATTTCATTGTGTGCTTCGACCATACGCGTACGGAGGGGGGGGGGGGTGGTTTGGGGTGTTCAAACACCCAAAAGGGGGATGTTAAAAAAAAAAACCCGGCTTGTCGGATGATGTTTGGCTTGCAATTTGGCGGGTAAAAAAATATTAGGCGGGCAAAAACATGAATTAGGTTTTCATCCCGCCCCCGATTGTCGGATGATGTTTTTGGCGGGCAAAAATTTTCCTGACAGACCTAAGATCACACTAGGATCGCGGATTAACACCCCCTTGGCCAATTCCTGCGTACGCCTTTGGCTTCGATAATCGATATATAGTCTAGTTGTCCAGACAGCGGTAATTCATGGAAATCCATATTCGATGAATCCCTAGGACAAATGCTCATGCAATATCCTTATTCCAGCACTCACCCAATGAAAAAATAAAATCAAACAGCGCTTCGGAGGCAGACTAGTCTTTTTTTTCTTCGTATTTAACTATTTTGAAATAGCCTAGAATGCGGTTTACCAACATGCGAAACTTCTAAACCATAGTAGTCAAACCAGCTGGTAAAAAGTTTCTTTTCGTTTTTGTTGTTGTCAGCGTCGTTAATTGCGTGCCATCTGTTTCTTAACCGCGGGCCTGTAGGAGGTACAGTGTGTATCAGCCACGCCCCACCGTTTTCCATATCCACGACTCCACTTCTCACTTCCAAACAGTTGTACCTTATTTATAACGAGAGTCATGCAGCATTTCCCAGTGAAATGGTGTAAATGAACTGGTCATTGATATCCGATAGAAATTAGAAAACCGGTCTGATGATGCTAAACGCGAGTACTTTAAAGGGCAGTGACATGATTGGGAGAAATAAAAAACGCCTCTGGAATCAAACTGGTTGAAAGATATAGAATCAGATGCCACAGAGAGCTACACAATAGATTTGGGCACACTGATAGAAGTTACTTTAGAATGAGTCAACTTTTGACTACAAAATTTTCACAGTCGATTCCTTGCACAGTTTACTTAATTGTAAAAAAGTTTCACCCCAATTTCAGGACCAGCCCCAAGCATGTCATTTACCTTTTAAGGTAATGTTCACGCTGGAAGGCGATCGGTGTACATGATTCTATAATTGTGCTGTCATTGTTTATGATTCGTAAGTTGTAAAGAAATTCACCTTTTACCTAATGAAACTCTTTTGATGATACATACACCTTATTAAAAAAACAATACCCATGTGACCAATTGCAATTATCAAACTCCTTTTTACTTGTTTGAAAAATTAAAAACTTCGGGCATTAATAATTATTTGTTCTGACCCCGGGTAAAGTCCGTTGGTGACTTGGTGTTGCTATAAATGGCCATGGTACAGTGCAACAGATACACAGGCCTGAGATACGCGAGGCTAATTGATGTAGTGATGATGATACGACTTCACAGGAGATTGCACGGAGGGCAGGCTGGTCCCAACTCACTCGCAGCATGCTCATAGCCATCAGGTCTTGTCGAGTTGAATAATATCAATCATGGAAACGTGATGCAACAACGCTTCTCTGCTTGTCTGATCGGCAATAGCATTCCATCGATGGAACCACCCAGACTCTGCTAATGTCATCACCGCTGTATTTAGTTCACCACGTGACCTGATTTGGCGCTAATGAATTTACGAATCCCGGGGTCAAGGGCCAAACGATATTTACCCATTTTAGAGTTGCTCAACCACCGCATGTTGGTAATTTTTTATTACGTGTTAATCCCATTCATAAGTGGTGTTGCACAAAGAAGTTACTCTTTAGGACTGCTTTTGCTGTCGAAAGTGCATTTTCAGGTTAGATGAAGTCTTGTAACAGGTTTCTGGAACCCCGTACAGTCCGCCCTAATTATGAAGGAGCGAACATTATTCGAAAGATACACTGTACTGTCATCTCAGTGAAGTGCTTTCCCATTTGCTTATCGCTCATTTTGTTTCAGTATGCCATCTGTGTAACAAGTTTTGAGCATGGATTTTTTTTCAGACTTATGTTTGAAATTGAATATTTTTGAATATCCCATCGAATCTTGAGCTCAAACATCGTTGCTGCATTTGCTGCATTTTTTGTAACATGGTGATGGTCTCATTGATTAATGAAAGTCTAGCATCTAGCCTACCAACCAGAGAATGCAGAACAGCAGGAGAAACAAAACGGAAAGACCATATGTAGGAGAAGTGTTATGATTTTTCTCCTTCAAATTCCAAGTCCTAGTCATGGCAGAAAATGTGGGGGGGGGGGAGGGATTGTAGTTTGCAACTCCACCTACCACCACTGTCTGTGATGACACCGTGGAAAACCGCATTAATGTATATTTGAGTGGTTGACCCTATGTCAGAAGATGCATGCATGCAGCGTCATTTTAGGCGTAAAATACGTGAATAAGAACGTCTGCATAATATATAGTTGTTTAAATCACATGAAAATAACAAAACAGAGAAAAGTTGTGTTAAAAGGGAACGGTGAGTTGTTCGTGCTTTCATCACAAGTTCTGAAACCCCCTGAAGTTCAGAAGACTCCACGATAGGAAAATCGTGTGAGTAGGCCTATTTGCTTATTTGGTTAATATAACATCATAGTAGGTCCATAATAACATGAGCCGGAAACTGACGAATTTTGCAGACGCGCTGTTTGCACGCTCTCGAAAATTTTCAAAGGTTACTTGTGATCAATGTTCATCCAGGTTTCGAGGTTACAAGTCGACCCCATGATCGATTGTAGAGGTTTCGTATAAAACGTGGTCTTGTTCAAGATAAATACATGAATACAGTAATACAGTTTCCAAATTAGCATGGCGCAAATGCTCCTCAGGAATTCTATTCGCGGGGGGGGGGGGGCACACCTGGATGCAACGATAGGGGTCCCCCCCCCCTTTGAATAGAATTCCTGAGAGCATTTGCGCCCATGTAAGTTAGTTTTAAAAGATTTGCAACGAGTTTTCGTCATTACATTATGGAGGAGGATTAATTTACGATGAAGTGCAGTTTTTGTTAGAGGGATAACAATGAAATAGACTTTACAAGATCTAATCAGTTTTACATAATCTCATCAGTTTTGAGTTGTTCTCAGATCGAGAATAATGCCCAAGAAAATATGAATCGTAGGCCTATGTGATGTCGAAATATTCGTTTCTAAGCCGTGACCATGAAATAGTGGGTTGCAGACATTGTTATCGAATCTGCTAAACTTAGGGACCTTCACTGTTCCTCAGGGTCGTTAGGCGTTAAACATCAACCGGTAGACGTTAACCATTACCCGTTAATGAACTTTCGGAAAAATTTGGTGTTTAATATACACAGCGCAGTGTTGCAAATTGGCAACAACCTGTACGAAAAAGAAAATTGCCGTATATAATTCCTTGGACGAGGATAGCTTTGCAGAAGTTCACCTGTGAATAGATAGACCACAGAGCACGATAGTTACAGGACAGGTGACATGTAAACGTTCGTGCTTATGCTCATTTTGGAGTCAATATGAACAGTGTGATGGTTGTGCTCAAATTAGCGGGACCAGGTTTCCATAGATGGTAAACACCCAAGTGCAGCAGAGTTCAATGACATTGCCCTTCGACCTAAATACCCTTGAGATAAACTTGGCTTGCCGCGCAGCCTCTTTCCCGATTCCCTTGAGGGGGTCTCGAGAGAGTAGTGTCGCAAAAAATACACACGAATCCCAAAGTTGTTGTCATGACTGTTGCAGCATTGATCTCTGAACGCTCAAGATGTTCCGTTACACCGCGGTCACCATCTCTCTTTTAAGAAGGAAAAAAAATGCAAACTGGGAAACATTATACGACAATTTGTAACCGTCCTTGTTACCGACTAATGCCAAGTTATTTGAATATGCGATGATGAACAAAATAACTATAACTTCAATGATCTGCTGCATTTCTAATAATGTGGTACTTGAAGAATGTACATGTGATTTTATTGTCTTGTTTGCTTTCATTTGAAAAAATAAAAATAAAGTTTCAACAGATGGGATCTGTATGTGGTACCCCAAATGTAATTACAATAAGTCACGTGAGGTAGGACAAGACTATTTTAAATTATATGTAAAACATTTTAATCCAATTTTTTTTCTGAACAGATTCCATCACGTGACTAGTTCAATTTAGGAAATCATTAGGGCCTAATTGCAACCACGAAATTTCACATTTTGTAACCTACTTCTGAGCTATCAATTTGAATTTGTTCTAAATTTATGGGAATCCTTCTTTTCCTTGTTCGGAAAAATAGTTTTGGAAAGATTTAGAGATAATTGATTAGATTAATAATAACCATGTGGATATGAATTCAATTTCTTCGGTGAATAATATTAGAGTATGAATATTTTGGTAGGAAATACTCTTGTATCAACAGTAAACAGGAAAAAATAGCCAGATTTTAAAAGGTGCAACTTTGCGGAAAAACGTGCAGAGTTATTTTCCTCGGCGGTATTCGAGCACTGTGTGCGTTAAGTTTAGTGATGATCCTTTCTGTAACATTGGAAAAATCAGACCACTTTCGTGAAACATTGCATGACATTTATATGTGCCCGTTTTTTCAAGTTGCGAGTGCCATTTTCTAGACATATATTTTTTTTTAGATGAAGAAGTGTCTGAAACCCCAGTAAACTATAGCCTATATATACATGTATTTAAAAAGGTCTTGGCTTGAAGGTTTCAAATCTGACATGTGTGTAATTTCATGTAGGGTATGACATATGAAAATCCGAACACTTTTTTGACAAAAATTTCACACTGCTTTTTACCACAACAATCTTGGGCTTACCCCTCTCACGAAGATGATGTCATTTTCGGAATCCTCGGACAATTTCTTTTCAGAATATATAGTTTTACTGGGGTAGGGCCTATACTTTTCCAGATATTAAATTTTCGATACGCGTAGACGTAATTTTATGAAATTTTAGGTACGTCGCGATCGAAAGAGGGTCCCAACTTGAGACGTATAACCTTATGGATATAGAAATGAATAAACGTTATTTCATTTTAATCAATCTTTTAAAGGCATTGTATAACAATGTTTCCAGTTTGAAAAAAAAAAATCTGAGGTACATGATTCCCCATGCTACTAGTGTCTCTGATACGGTAAAAAATGAAGCCCTGAAAAAATTGCAGTTTAAAACGATGATCAAGTGCTTTAAAAAAGTGAAAATCATAGAGAGACCATTCCAGCATTCCCCCATAGACTGCAGAATTTCCTATCGGCCGAGAATAATTAATGTGCCAATTTGTATCTGCACATATTGTACTAGTAACAGCATAACTGTCCAAACTTTTGTGTTCTAGGGTGTTTATTTGTCCATTCTAACACTGTCAAATAGCAAAGTTCGACAATTTTTTTAAACGGGTCTTCCACAGTGTTATATAGCGTCTTTAAAATGGCAATAATAAAACTAAACCATTACAGGAAATAAGATATCCTGATAAAAATTACCAATACGACATATTTTTTTATGGAGGCACAATATTAAATAAACATTTTGATAAATACCCTTAACAATGATCTTCCCCTACACTAGAATACAAGCAAAACTAATAGTAATCGAACCGTTCAGCATCGAATTGTACCAATGTCTTTCATGTAGGCCTACCTATAATAATAGTATCAGAGGTTGACGTCAAGTTCGCGAAGCTGCACATATCCATACTTATGATTTATCAGACAACGGGCGGTTATTTCTTCAACAAAACCTAATCTAGGGATGAAACTGGCGGAAAAGGTATAGGCCTATTAAAGGCAGGGGATCTCTTTTGCATGCCTAAAAATTAACATTGTCTAAATACAATGGCATTTAGAAGAAAATGCCATCTGGGAACCTCCAGCAAAATACAGGAGCTAAAAAGTCAGTTTCAGTGGAATTAAAGTGACCGTTAGACTCTGATTTGAATTTTTTTTTCTCGCCAGGAAAAAATTCCTACCATAGAACGTACACTAAACGGCTATTGTTTATCTTTCGCATTTTTCAAATTCTACACAATCGCTGACCCCCCGATTTCACAGACATTCCCTTCATCAATATCCCAAGGGCATGGGTTATCTTTTTCTTATGCTCATTTGGAGTCAATATGAACAGTGTGATGGTTGTGCTCAAATTAGTGGGACCAGGTTTCCATAGATGGTAAACACCCAAGTGCAGCAGAGTTCAATGACATTGCCCCTCGACCTAAATACCCTTGAGATAAACTTGGCTTGCCGTGCAGCCTCTTTCCCGATTCCCTTGAGGGGGTCTCGAGAGAGTAGTGTCGCAAAAAATACACACGAATCCCGAAGTTGTTGTCATGACTGTTGCAGCATTGATCTCTGAACACTCAGATGTTCCGTTACACCGCGGTCACCATCTCTCTTTTAAGAAGAAAAAAATGCAAACTGGGAAACATTATACGACAATTTGTAACCGTCCTTGTTACCGACTAATGCCAAGTTATTTGAATATGCGATGATGAACAAAATAACTATAACTTCAATGATCTGCTGATTTCTAATAATGTGGTACTTGAAGAATGTACATGTGATTTTATTGTCTCGTTTGCTTTCATTTGAAAAATAAAATAAAGTTTCAACAGATGGGATCTGTAACCCAAATGTAATTACAATAATTCACGTGAGGTAGGACAAGACTATTATAAATCATATGTGAAACACATTCCATCACGTGACTACTCTAGTTTAGGAAATCATTACTTGCAACCACGAAATTTCACATTTTGTAACCTATTTCTGAGCTATCAATTTGAATTTGTTCTAAATTTACGGGAATCCTTCTTTTCCTTGTTCGGAAAAATAGTTTTGGAAAGATTTAGAGATAATTGATTAGATTTATAATAACCATGTGGATATGAATTCAATTTCTTCGGTGAATAATATTAGAGTATGAATATTTTGGTAGGAAATAGTCACACTTGTATCAACAGCAAACAGGAAAAAATAGCCAGTATTTTAAAAGGTGCAAACTTTGCGGAAAAACGTGCAGTAGTTATTTTCCTCGGCGGTATTCGAGCACTGTGTG
>JZLH01S0613259.1:3594-15108 GCA_001188425.1 Eucidaris tribuloides
AGACCACAATTGCAAGTACTCCTTCTGCTTGTGAATATGTCTTCTGATCAAACTGACAGCACAGCAAACAAAAAAACTGATTTTTGGAAAGTAAAGATTCTGAAACTCACTTTGAGGACCGTTTACTATCATCTTCAGAAGTATTCCTTTCACTGGACAGATCTTCGTCACTCATATCCTCCCTACAAAGGGGAAAAAATCAAGTCATGATAGAGTTACATGTAGTAAGACTGTTGTTGCTTTCATACTTTCATATACCAGGGCTCCACACAAAGTTTTTTCCTACTTGCCCTTTGGGCAAGTATAATTATCACTTTCAGATTTTTACTTGCCCAAATAACAAAGTTATTCTCCCAAAAATAAACAATTCATCAAAAACATTAAAGATGATTTCCCACTAATTTTAACCAACAAGCGCTTTTATAGAAATTGGACGCTTGTTATTTTACTTCTGGAGGTTGTGAAAGGTGTGACTTATGAATTTAAAGAGTCATCAAATTAAGAACAATACAATGAACAAAAGAATGATCAAATTTGGTATAATAACTGAACACAAAATTTAGACATATTTTGTTTGTTTTTGGTAAGATTTTTTTGTTTTGCCCATTCCATGATCAAAATTTTACTTGCCTCATTGGGCAAGGAAATTATAACAATTTGAGTTTGTACTTGCCCGACATGAAATTTTACTTGCCCCGGGCAAGCGGACAAGTGCTAGTGTCGAGCCATGCTTACACCATTGTGCCTCTAATCTACATATATATATACAGGTTATTTTCATGTTTATCGCATGATTCCCATACTACATCTTTCAAAGTGCTTTAGTCCCACCCCACCCACCCAACAGAACAAAATTCGGATTAACATAAAGAATATTTAACACACCATGAATCGAAAATACATGTATTGATACTTCAGAATCCCAGGGGAAAATCTTTTTATATTAGGGCCTACTATGTTTTGAGATTGGGAGGGGTGTGGGCTTGTACCTAAAGTTGGAAGCCCCTTTCAGGTGACATATAAATTCAAAAATAAAGTTAGCAGTCCTCCCCGCCCCTCACACACCCTCCTCCCCCCCCCCTTCGCCATTCTACTCTTGACAGTTTTGGCTTCACCACTGTTTGAGAATAATGTGTAATCAGTTAGTACTAGTGAGTATTTATCCCATTTTTCCCAAAAGTTTGTCACATCTCACCCCCTTGTTCATTTCTTGTTTTAATTCTGCTCTGTATACTACATGTCGTCGGTTGTCTGGCAGAAGGGCCCTAGCATATGTTCCTGACAGAAGGGCCTTAACACTAAATTGTCTCTAACTTGAAAACCATTGCCTATTTTCACATGAAATCAAAGTAGTGTGATATTTTTAGATCCTCGTCAGTCTCTTACTGCAAATATCAAATCAGGCAATATTTCTCAAGTTAGAGAAAATTTACTGTTACGGCCCTTCTGCCGGGAACATACTGTATGCTAGGCCAGCTAGGACCCTTCAGCTGGACAGCCGAAGATGTTACCACTCACCCTCCAGAGTCCACTAGACCGGATAATTTTCTCTTCCTCCCAACCACAGATGACATTGTCGATAGACTGGACATACTGAATCTGGTTGGCTGTCACAAAACAATATCACCTGACAATACATAAAATAAAATCAGCACATTAATGGAGTCTGCATGCTGGAGTCTACACGACCAACTGCAACACCCAGCAAATCGGGAACTACGCTCAATTTGATAGGAAGTGCAAACAGTTGGCAAATGTGTCCCTCATTTGTACAGGGGTATGTTGGAAATTTTGAACAAAATAATATGGACTTGATATGTCCACGGTTGTGCGGTTCATGTCACAAGCTAAAATTGTGGAACTTTAATTTTCAAAATTGTCAAACTTTGAAATCTGAGCTACAAAGTGCTTAAATGGACTGTAAATAAACATCCTAGAATGCTCCTGCCCATTTAATCTCATAGACTAGTGTGTGTAGATCTAGGCTACTTTATACTCCATTGCAGTGGTAATTGTTTATTCATGCATATCTTGCCAGTGGCAGCGTAACTTTCTAAACTTATAAGTTTAGAAAGTTATGCTGCCACTGGCAAACTTATAAGTTTAGAAAGTTATGCTGCCACTGGCAAGATATGCATGAATAAAGAATTACCACTGCAATAAAGTATAAAGTAGCCTAGATTTACACACACTAGTCTACGTGTAAATGGGCAGGGTGAATCCAGTCAACCGGAGTACTCATACTATTAAATAGATTTTCACTTTTTAAAGCACCCAGACCCCTCTATATTAATAATCATTTAAACAAGATTTTCTCGGCAAATCCTTTACAGAATTGAGAAAAATAAACCAAAATATGTGGATTTTTTTTTTTTAATCGTAAACAATTTTTTTTTTTCTGAGAATAAATTTATTTCTTAACATACAATTTTTGCTTTAAATAATTTTTCCCTGCCTTCCAACCCATTTTGGGGGTCCTCTTACCAGAAACCAATATATTATTTATTTTGGCCAAGGGCACATTACTCTAGTCTACACCTATACCAAAATGGACATTAAAGGCACTGCATAACATTGTTTCCAGTTTAAAAATCTGAGCTACACGATTCCCCATGCTACTAGTGTCT
Organism: Eucidaris tribuloides; assembly: GCA_001188425.1. Classification (NCBI taxonomy): domain Eukaryota; kingdom Metazoa; phylum Echinodermata; class Echinoidea; order Cidaroida; family Cidaridae; genus Eucidaris; species Eucidaris tribuloides. Next base: position 6,222 of record JZLH01S0613259.1, read on the forward strand.
TTGATACAGTCTAAAAATGAAGCCCTGAAAAAATTGCGGTGTAAAACAATTATTAAGTGCTTTAATAAAGTGAAAATCTTTGAGAGACCATTCCAGCTTTTCTCCATAGACTGCTGTGTTGCAGAATTTCCTATCGCCCGATATAAAATTAATATGCCAATTTGTATCTGCACATATTGTACTAGTGACAGCATAACTGTCCAAACTTTTGTGTTCTAGGGTGTTTATTTGTCCATTCAAACACTGTCAGATATGTCAGATAGCAAAGTTCGACAATTTTTTAAACGGGTCTTCCACAGTGTTATAAAGTGTCTTTAATTAGATCTAATGGATACTGTCCCTTCACAAGGCCAACCCAGATTATTGAATGAAGCATGAAGAAGAAATGTCAGATCTATAGATCAGATTTAACGTCCGTATTGGTATAGTCGCCACTTTGTGTGAATGTTTTGTGTTTATATATCGACTTCAGTCTGGAAATATGAGTCCTAGTTGTAATCCTTGATATTTTTTCTTCCTAATTCACCTTAATTTATTTCTCCTGGAAGTCGAAAATATTTCAAAAACATCATTTTATTTATTGCCTCCGTTAATGGCGATATCATACATTCAGTGTAGTTGGTTGCCGCCGCGTGTTATGTCAATGCAACTTGCGTGCGGGACTGTGCGGCGCGAACGCTGTGCAAAACTATGGCAAAATTGTTAGCTGCGCAGGACACGTACATGTAAAGACTAGCCATTGTGGGGGGTACAGACGACATCGCGATGTTTTCAGTGGCGTGAAAAATTTTCCCCACCCTTTCCGGTAAGAATTTTTACTTTGATTGGTCGCTTAATATTATAACTCAATTTCAGTGAAAAAATTGAAATTTTCTTTTCGGGGGCTCTTTTGCAAATTTTTGGGGCACTTTTGGCATTTCGGAGGCGAAATCACCCCGAGCCCCCGTGTATTTTTTTTTTTCGGTAATATGTGCTCATTTTGACAGAAGCAAATCCTTTATCACCCCGAGGCGACAATACTTGGATGGCGACATTACCACAAGACCACAACGGACGTTAGAGTCAGTGTTAAGGCCACCGCACACTACACGATTTTCCGTCGCACGACTAACCGACTTGGGATCCGAAATTTTAAAAAAGGCTTTTATTTCGTACACGCTGATTTATTTCAGATCCAAATCGGTCAGTCGTGCGACAGAAAATCGCACAGATCTAGTGTGCGGTGGCCTTTACATTTAGATGTATGCACTGTGGGCCTAAATCTGCGCACCCTACAGTTCACACAGAAAAATTACACTTAAAGACACTATATAACACTGCGGAAGACCCGTTTAAAAAATTGTCAAACTTTGCTATCTGACATATCTGACAGTGTTTGAATGGACAAATAAACACCCTAGAACACAAAAGTTTGGACAGTTATGCTGTTACTAGTACAATATGTGCAGATACAAATTTGCATATTAATTTTATATCGGGCGATAGGAAATTCTGCAACACAGCAGTCTATGGAGAAAAGCTGAAATGGTCTCTCAATGATTTTCACTTTTTTAAAACACTTAATGATTGTTTTACACTGCAATTTTTTGAGGGCTTCATTTTTAGACAGTATCAAAGACACTAGTAGCATGGGGAATCATGTAGCTCAGACTTTTTAAACTGGAAACATTGTTATACAGTGCCTTTAATTCAGCAAAAAGTTACCAAATTATGTTTCTCATATAATGATGCATATCTGAGGTATAATACTGCATGAAAAGTGTACGGAAAAAATAACTTTTACTATATTTTTGAAGATGATTTTGTCAATGTGTCACTCGACTCGGTCGCGTAAAACGATGTCCTAAGTCTGCGCACATGTGCATTGGCTATGTAACTTGCGCGGAGCAGTGATTGTTGCGAGCGCATCAACAAATTTCAAATTTCGAGAAATTGCGCGCATATTTTTCGAAAACAGCGGCATATCGTGAATGAGTCTGAAGTGCCGTGGGGCCACTTCTGGTAGTGGTATAACCCACAGGCCAAACTCACCTCTTAGCCCGTGGATAGTGCAATGACCAGCCTTCGACTCAGTGAAGTTCATGAGCCTCAATGCTTCCTTGAGTATTGCTAGCCAATCAGAGGAAGGGGCCTTGGACTGGTGCGCCCCCTCCATATATAATGTAGCACGCACGGTTTTGGGTGTGCACGCTAGGGCAATTCCATTCCCAACCAAAAGGGGATAATATTGTCATGATTTATACATCCTGGGCCTGGCCCAATTTACTAACATTTGGACCAATTAAATGATTTGAGTGTGAATTTGTAGTTTTGCAGATTTAGGACCCACACAGATTTAGGGCACTTGAGTGACCATACTTGAACTCAAGAAATAACTTAAATTTATTCACTGATAAAGTGGTAATTCTGGGTTTTACTAGGGTCTAAATTATTATATTACATGTAAATGTTAGATGCAACGTTGACATCTTACATCCCTAACTTCAACTTATAATGTTAGATCTAACTTATTACTAACGTCCGCTAAGGTATACTCGCCATGCTGGTTGTGTCGCCGACGGGTGATAAAGTCTTTCCTTCTGTCAAAATGAGCGCATCTTACATGTCAATTAATATTATGATAATGAGTTGAAATACTAATCGACCAATCAAAGTAAAATTCCTTACCGGAAAGGGCGGGGAACATTTTTTGCGCCACTAAAAACACCGCGATGTCGTCTGTACCGCCCACAAGCCGTTCAGCCATTGGTCATACACACTCATGTTCACGCACGCGATACAACAAAATGGCTGACTTGCACTTAACTTTTTCAGAACACTTTTATTATGTAAGTAGTTATCAAACAATGCATCATCAAAACGCGACAACAATACCTAAATTTCAATTTACACTATACTCAAAAATATAGTTGGCGATATACATTAAACAATATTGCAAACTGCGATAAGACAGGCTGTCAAAATGCGGTGCGCCGGAGTTTCCGGCGAGAACAGGGTGCAGACATAAAACCGCTTGCCCCGAGTGGCCCGCGGGGCAAGTAAAACATCACAAGTCGGGCAACGCATTTGGAGTGTCAACTAAAATGCCTTGCCCGAATCGGGCAAGTAATGAATTTTGCAAAAGCAAACCTAAGTAAATACCTGCCAACCTGTAGTTGAAACAAAAATGAAATAATATAGCTGTTTCTTAGCGGAGGAAACGGCTGGTCGCAAGAACATCTGGCAATTAATTTGCTCAAATGCGTTCTGGGGCAAGACACAAAAAGCACGGCGCAGCATCAGGAAGTCGGCATAGGGGTAGTATAAGTCAAGGCAGGTGACAAGATGCAGAGAGCGATCTGCTGTCCTGGGCCTGATAACTTGTCCGAAGAAAAAAATAAACCATCCGGAAAAATTGTGCAAGAGGGATTGAAGAAATTACAAAAGTATTCAGTGAAAAATGGACTGAGGAGTAGCAGCAAGGTGCAACAAAATGTTTCACATCACCCGAGAAAATATATCACAGGCCACGTCATCCAAAAACTCGGCAGTTTAGCCGAGCTGAGAGACTTGCCCATCCACATGTGTTAAAATGGGTGTAGTGGTTTGTAGTTTTCAATGTCTGTAACTTGGCGATTATTGGCGGTAATTTTGCACTTGGAAAATGATAAATCTTGGCATGAAAGTGCCATAGGAGATTCAGAAATAATATTTTGTGATATTATGAAATGATTTTAAGAGGGATACTTGGTCAGACAAAAGTGGCAGAGCAAATTGTAGCAGCCTGGAAAGCACATATGCAACATGGACACCATCCAGTCATAGAAATCTATCCTCCGATGAGACTCTGGGTTGGAAGGATGGCAGGCGTGGTGATGTCCCAGTTTCCTAGTCTGGGTAGTCGGTTTTATGAAGAACTTTGTTAGGCTAAATATTCCCAAAGATAGTTGAACTCTATCGCCTAATAAATTCTGTATTAGGTAGATCATTTCACAAGATGTTTGAATAATGATAAGTGTAATATGTCTAAGCAAGTTTGGGTGAAGGGAAATGGAGAATAATAAAAGACACAAAACTTTAATAGTTTTAGAGCTGATCTACATTTGTTAAAACATTTTTTTTAGTAACCTCCGGGTTTGGGAATTCATTATGTCATCCTAAGAGGATAATATAGCATGTATTGAAAGACTACCGATGAAGTTTGTGAACTGTTCACCAAAATTAAGCTCTTGGTTGTCATAGGCGGTGATCCGCGTGTGGGGTTATGGACACCCACTCCCGCGCTGCCCTCAAGGAGGGGGTTATCCCCATTGATGATTTGAAGCGTTAATTTTTTTCCGAAAATTTGTTGGCATTTTTGATAATTTTATAGACACTCAGGAAAAATACTTTGTGTATAAACTCAACTTGAACGATTTTGTATCTGGAAACATATATAGCCTGAAATCTATGATTGATATCTAATATGGACCCCAAAAGTTCGTGTTACGGTGGTTATTTCTAGAACACATTCATTAACTTAGAACACTTCAGTATAACCACTTAAACAAATTTAATATGGAAAGATCATGATACCACTTTTAGTTTACATGTAGGTGTTGAAAATACACATCTCATCACAAACATTTTTTTTTTTATGAAACACCGTACGGTAAAATCACTAGATGTCACAAAAATGTGTAATTAAGGCTTGGTGGCTGTCCGCCGCGGCCCCCCCCCCAATCCCACACCATGAAAATCAAGCCACTGAAGAATACCAGGAGCTTGTTGGAACACATTGTTATACAGATCGTGGTTATATCTGTAATATATGAATGAATGAAACACCGAATAAAAAAATTGATGAATTGATTATCAATAAATATGAACAAAACACATTGATGTGAAATTTGTGAGAATGGTTATACATGTATTGTATATTTTATGTATATCTATAGCATATTAAGCACAGCAAATCAATAATTTCTGTTATTCTTCTTCAGGCAAGCAAACATTTCGATTCGGCATTAGCATTTTCGTGCTGTTTTGAAAATTCCAGAGGTTGCCCGCTCGGGCAAGTGGCCAAAAAAAGTTATGTAGCACCGCTGCGAGAACTACATGTATTCGTGATGAGGCCAGACGCCGATCGACTCGATTGCGCAAGTGGCTTTACTTTTTACGTGTTATCGGCATTCTAACAATTTTGCCGATAGGGAGCCTCTAGCAGAATTTTTTTTTTTTTTCACAGTTGACCCTGTCGGCAGTGAAATGTTTTTCTGATACGGGCTGACGGCCTCCAAGGAAAAAGCACTGCCCGAATGTTCTTTTATTTTTCTTTGTTTTTAATATTTTTTTTAAATGTGAAAAATATGCACTCTAATAAACGAGCCAATACAATCGACGACTGCACAGACATGTTAAAGAACACAACAAAGCATTATTTACGAAGTGTTGTTGATAACCAGTAACATAAATGAAGCTCTTACTCTTGGGAAGTATAACTCAGGCACACAGGATGATTTGCCTACTTTAAAAGTAAAACTGCTCAGCCACGCTGCATGACCTGCTAGCCTGCGATCACGACAAAAGAGTAATGCCAAAGACTGATCAGAGTGAACGTAGAATGTCATCATTTTCAAATTCAACGAATGACTATGAAAAACAATCACTATGACTGGTAAGAGCCTCAGATTACTGTTTCAATAAGCGCTTAACCATGTCCAAAGGCAGTGATAAATACTAGGTATAGTGAAAGGAAGATGAACTGACAATGTACACGACAATGAGTCTGGCTTGTTGTGACTATGTTTTGATTCCAGGAACATTCTTTGAATGTTAACATGAGTAGCTCTGTATCTGGTTGTGTGGCTTTTGTTATTGAGTTGCCAAGTCATTTAAGAACGGTAGCTTGCTTTGTGGAGTTAGTAGCAGATCACTTGAACAAACAATGGCCCGTGAAGGACATGGTGTAATATTTTATTGAATCAATGGACTCAGTCGTTGTGTGTACTCCAGACATCTCATGTTTCATTGGTCTTTGCTTTGCAACATTTTGTGACTATGGATTCAGAAACCATTGATCGTGAGGCGGGCTATAGACACTCTCGGTGACTGACGAATCTCTGAAATTATTGACAACATCGTGGCTTAGAAGAAAGATTATTGAAGGAGCTAGCCCCTGTGTAAAAATATTGCTCTCATTGATTAGTGGAGATTTGTGTAGTGGCCCTTGTAAAAGTTTGATAATTTCTTATTGAACCCGGGCAGTTTATATATGTTTCCAGATCAAACAGTTCAGTGTTATAAAGTGTTTACTATGAATAGTATAATTTATAAAATGCCAAACAAATTTGGGCGACTAAAATTAGCTTAATACCTAGAGCAGCTTCGGACTGCGAGACGCGCAGTCGATGTGGGTATGCCTCCGCAGGTCCGCAGTCGCCATCCAACTGATGTAATGTCGAAAAGCTTCAAGTTACGAGCATGGTAGCAAGACGCCAATTGAGATGAATTAAGCATAAGCCATGTGACTTGACCAAGTTACAGTAAATGCCAATTCAAAGCAGTTCCTTAAATTATCGGGCAGACAATGAGCTCCAATTCGGACAGGAGGCCTTGTGACGCTTTAGCTGCTGACCTTTCAACTCCCAAAATCGAATCAGATAAATTGGTGCCATATACAGAAGAGGTAGACTTCTAACCCATAGTTACATCAAAATCGGAAAAGTCATACTCAAGTGTTAGTTATCAGTCAAAATGAGGGCCCAAATAGACATATTACGGCGCCGGCTGACCTTTGGCCTTATGAGCTCCAAAATCTAATCAAGTTTATTGGTGCCTCATAAACTACATACCTTCACCCAAATAACATACAAAACTGACAGGCCGGTTCTCCAAGTTTTCATGGTATACGAGGCCCGAAATAGACATATTTGTAAGGCTCGGTGACTCTTTGACGCTTTACAGCCAAAAATCTGAGATCTATTTATTGGTCCTAATACAAATAATACTTCACCACAGTTTTCATACAATCCGAGCCAGCCCGCAATCTGCAAGTTATACGGCGGTTAACGCTGAGAGCCCAAATCAGGAGCATATTTAAGGCCGCGGGTGACCTTTGACCTCTGTCAGCCGCCAAATCTGAATCATGATTCATGTGGTGCCTCATTATACATACTTCACCCAAGTTACTGACATCCGGACCAACGTGATCCGGGTGGCAGACGCCGCTCTCAGTTAAACGGGATCGGGCGTAGACGTGAGCCCAAATCATAACGATATTTAAGGGCCCAGGATGACCTCTGACCTTTGACCTTTGAGCCTCAAAAATCTAATCAGCTTTTCATATGGTGGCATCATCGTAGCAGTACTTGTGCTAAGGTTACATCAAAATCCGATTGGGGGTTCTAGAGTTATCAGCGGTAAACGAGCGCCAAATCAACATTATGTAAGCCCCGGTGACCATTTTTTTTTTTGTTTTTTTTTTTTTTTTTTTTTATTTTTTTTTTTTTTTTTTTTTTTTTTTTTTATTTTTTACCTTGACTTTCACCCAAAATCTAATCAGATTCAGTTGGGTGCCCGATCATATACCTATTTCAACCCAAAGTTTTAAATCACAATCCGACCAAGCCAGCTCCTAAGTTTATCTGGCGGTAACGGAGCCCAAAATCAGAACATATTTAACGGCCCGCGTGACCTGACCTTTGACCTTTGACCTTTCAGCTCCAAAAATCTATCAGTCTCAGTTGGTGGCTGCATAGTACAGTACTTGGTCCTAGTTACAGTCAAAAATGCCGTTGGGGGTACTATCCAAAGTTATCTGGCGGTAACAAGCCCCCAAATCAGATATATTTAAGGCCGGTGACCTTTGACCTTGTACCTTTCCAAGCCCAAAATCTAATCAGTTCATTGGTGCCTCATAAACATACTTCAAGCCAGCAAATTACATGAGCAAATCGCCGACCGCCGGCTGTCAAGTTGTCGGGCGGTAAACCGGATCCACAAAATGCAGACATATTAGTAAGCCGGTGACGCTTTGACCTTTGACCTTGAGCTCCAAAATCGTAATTCAAGTTCATTGGTGCTTCATAGTACATACTTTGGTCCGCTAGTTACATCAAAATCCAGGATCGGAAGGTTCTCAAGTTTTCGCGGTAACCGAGACTGCGCGGGTAACGAGACGCACGGCACGGACGGACCGGACGGAAGAACGGAAGGACGGACGGACGCACGACGGCGACGGACGGCTACAACCCAAGACGAAAACGAATGATGCCTGTCCGCACTTTCGATGCGGAGGCATAAATTAAAGGGGGATAACGGCCGCGTCCCATGAAAACATTGAGGAGGGTGGGTAGTAACCCACACACAGTACCGGTTAGTGGTCACGACGGCCGCCTATACAACGCAAAAGAGGTTACTGGCTAACATGGCTGAAATTTGCACTTTTTGACGGAACGATTATCCCTCTTAAATCCACTAATAATTCACGAAATATTATTTCTGAACTGCCATGACAGCTACTTAATGCAGGATGGTCAGCGATTTATCGATTTTTAAGATTCAGAAAATGACCGCCGATATGTAAGTTAAGAATTTTTGAAAATCCGAACTCACATACACCGATGGTACATACAGTGTGGATCGGGCAATCTCAGTCGGCAAAGGTTACGAGTTTTTTGGAGGTGGGTGTGGATGATAATTTTCTGGTGAATTTTAAAGCATTTCTGCACTTACCTTTCCTGCTACTCTTAGTCATTAGTTTTTTACTGAATCCTCATCGAGTTATTGCTTACAATCCTTGCCGAACAATTTTCCAAGCGATGTTATTATTTTCTGGGTGGCTGTGGTGCCGCCGAGTTCTGTGCTGGCCGGAGTGCGAATGTTTTCCGCTGGCTTACTTGACTATACGCCCGGTCGAAACGGTAAG
>JZLH01S0613265.1:42607-54130 GCA_001188425.1 Eucidaris tribuloides
TGATTGGCCAAGGGTGAGTTCACGTGACATGGAATAGTTTCACCATCCACTGAGCATTGGCAAAAGAAGGATATCTAGAATTGCTGACGTCACGATATCGGTAATATTTTCCGCTATACGATATCGTGACGTCACAAAGCACCGCCGAGCTGGTGTACGACACAAAACTGCGCGGACTCTCCGCAGCTGTGCGTCGACGTTCATGCAGCGGCGGATCGCAACACTGTAACCTTGCCCAAATCAGTTTTGCGTCAATCATCTCTTTCCAACTCGTTTATTTTTATTTTTTAATCTAGGATATAAACATCAAACATCTATACCATGCACTTTTTCGAGGCACCAGTGGAAATTATGGTTCTCTTCGGGTGACTGGCATTATGAGTACTATTTTCTTCGGGGCTCCGCCCCTCAGAAAATAGCTTGCTATTGCCAGTCACCTCAGAATCCATTATTTCCACTGAGCCTCTCGTGCTGGTATATTTGTTTATCATACCATGGTTCATACATATACAGTATTTACCAGTCTGTTTGAATTGCCATTTAGTTTTACAGTTTTGCTTGGGTATGAGTATCACTTGGGGCAGTATTTTGTAATGAGTTGATAGTTAGCGGCAATTGTTAGTTATTTAGTTACTGCGAGACTGTACTATCTATGTCAGTTTTGTGACTGTTAAGAGATTTGTTAGATTAGTCCAGTGGGCGCTGAATAGGAGGTAACTCCTTTTGTTCCTTTGTGTACTTAGATACTACCCTCTGTATTGTTACAATTTTATTTCTCCTTATTTAATCTTTGCAGTTTAAGCAATTAATTCTCAACCCATGCAATTAAACCTTGGCTAACCTGCATGGTCTGTAGCAGAAGACAGAGATTTAATCATAATGTAAATTAAACAACAAATGTTGTGTAACTGTTTATTGTGCATGCATACAACTTCATTGGTCAATCTTTTGATAAGAGATTTTAAATTAGGGTTTTGTATTAGCAATTACTAAAGGTAGTCTGACTATAGCCGTCGTCGGAGTGCAGCAGCGCGGCAATACATTACATGTAGCTCGCGGAAGTCTGACTATCGCGTGAGAATAATTATGATCGAGCGTCTTGCTAATCATGCAAATACGTGTTTTTGCAGATTTTGTATCTTTTATAAGTTTGATGAATGCTTATATCGAACGAAATAAAACTTTTAAGCGCATAGCGACAGCAGATTGAATGATTTCAATCCATATCGCTGCATGGATGAATGGAGAGCGAAACTGCATTCGGCTGCATGTCGATGGAAGATCACACAAGAATATAAAATTCCACACGTATAAGTATGCTCAGACCTCGGCAGAAATTGAATTGTCAAATGTGGATTTACGCGCTTGCGCATAAGCGTAAAAAGAGTTTTTGTGTTAAATGTAATCAGTTTAGGTAATTTTGTAATAAAAATCGTAACTTGCATGTATATTTCATACATGAATATTTGTTTGTATGCATGCCATTATAGTAGTTAAACAGGCAAATTCCGCGAGGGCGCAGTGTGGAAACATTCCCATTCTACCTCTCGCTCGGCTAGCTCGCTCTAGGATACTCAATAATTTTACGATGCGTGAACGCAGCGTACATCATAGGCAATGCACTTTAATTTAAAATTCAAAACACATTTTTGTGTAAGAAATTCCTTCCAACAAATCCATATTTACACCTCCATGCCCCCCCCACCGTAGTTACGCCACTGACGCAAGCAAAACGTTACGCCCAACATTAAGGCTTTAAAGACGTAAATGACAATGGTTGAGGGTAATGCCTCAGCTTGGCTGAGAACTATTCTAGAATCAAGTAAACTATTGCAAGGATTCTCACTGTGAAAATCTTGTAGTCAAACGAGTGACTCCGCATTCTACAAAAATTAATGTCAATATCTCTGTGCAGGCAAACCTGCTGTGTGGCTCTCTATGCGGGCCTATGTTTTAATCGTGCTCGATAGAAAGTTAAATGTTCATGCGCTTGATTCTCCTCAAGTAAACAACATCTAGAGACAATCCTTCCAGCTGGGAGATCGCACTTCCAGCTGCGTGTATAGTTGTTTATATTTCAACTGCATTGTGTTCTTGAGTACTTGTTCAAGTTGTTCCAATATCAATGTCACTGCCCATTTAATACATTAAGTCTATATTTTAAAACCACAAACTAGAAAAAGAAATCAACCCTATCAAAAATTACACCCCACCTTGTTAAAAGAAAACGAAATTCAATGCATGAAATTGTTTTTTTTGAATTTGAGTACATTTTTTCTTACAGGAGTCCTACAAACACCGAGTCGATGACTGAGTCGTCTACCAGTCGCAGCTATATTTCAACCGGGCCGATATCGGAGTAGTCCCAGAAGTTCAGGTTAGTGGTGTAATGAGCAAAGACTTGGGAACCATGCAGAATTCATGAGTTTTCCATCATCATCCTCGATAAATGACGATGAAAATACAAAAAACATTCTTTAGTAAACATTTTTTTTGGGGGGGGAGGGGGTGCATGTGTAAAGGATAACGAAAAAACACTCGTTTGGGTTATTTTCATTTGTTATTGCCATTTTGTTTGAGGAAAATTCCTGCGCGAACGGTTTAGGATTTGGCCTGGAAATAATTGCATACTTTATCCTTTTTGTGTGAACACATACTTCATAATCGCAATTGCAAGCAACTGTACTATATTTTGATTTCTTCTATATCTGTTTAGGAGGGGGGGGGGGTGGAGGTGCCAACTACCAGAGCACAGCCGATAGAAGTGTGTTAGATAAATAATTTAGGGTTCAAGAGCCAACATCTATTAAATTTATATGCGGCATTAGTCATATCAATTTTAAATAATGTTAAAGAAATTGAACTCTGCTTCGTCACTTTTCAGTAGGGAGTCGACTGTGGAATGGCTATTTTGCTAGATAGTACGAGTAGTTTGTTTTTCTTGTTTATTGGTTGATTTTACACGTGTGCAAATTTTGTGAGAATCATGTATCTTTTTGTACGTGCTGGTTGCTTTATGAGCCAGGGCTTATAGCATTATTTTCTCTTTCAGAAAGTAATTCATCCGTGCGGTCCACTAAATCGTGGGCAAGATATAAGCCCAGGCAATAGCCTGTGCATGAAATACTACGTGTAAAGGAGTAATTAATAAAAACGTAATCTCTATAGTGTGATTCATTCGTTATTATCTATTTGAATTTATAGGGAATTTCAGGGAAACAGTGAATCATAAAATTATTTAAGCGTAAAATAAAATCATGCAAAACGAAAACTACGTTGAATGATCTGGTTAAAGGACCCCTGCACTTGATGAACATGCAGAGTGCAGAAACACCCTGTTTGTTTCTAATGATTCCTTTTTCGAATCCATTTATTATCAAATGTGAAAATTAATGTGATCCCTCTCTTTCTTTAGGTATTCAACATTTGCATTTTGCTTTCAGATTCATTTCAGCAATAATGCTTGAAAATCAAATGTGCATGTTTCTTTTGTGATTTTCAACTGAATATATGGAAGAGTTTCATAGGCAAAACCCAATATATCCATTATTAGGCAAACTGAAGATAAAAGACCTATTTTTTTTACCGTGCCAATATATAGAGCCATGGTAGAAATCTCATTTTAGCGTTAAATGCTTGTATTATAATATACCGATTGAGCGATGGCAAATTTACATAAATCTACATATATGCGCCATTTGTACCAAAATTAATTGCCTTAATTTGCTAGTTTATGGCAAAATGCATTATATCCAATAAATCGTTTCTTTTGCAGATGACAATAATCCACATTCAATTGACCGATCAAGGAGGCGAAAGCGGAGCATTTATCATATTTTTTCAGGTGGACAGCATGCTAGCGGCCCTGGCCTGCCTGAAGGTCACGTTGCAACTGTAGATGTTCAGGGCACGCCGCCATGTTGGGATGATATAATGCACGCGATTGGCACAAGTGGCAATAATAATTTGGTTTTGACATGGAAGTCATGTGGTTTTATTGGGTTTTCCATGATAAACCATGTTTTTTTCAAAATCACCACCAATCCCAGGTTTTGGTGGAATTTATTGAAAAAAAAAAAATGCTATCATGCTTGGCCTAGCCCTTGGTCAATGTGCGTTTGTAGAGTTTTAAGGGCGACTGCCATGTGGGAATGATATGCACGCTGAGTTGGCTGAGTGGATTATATTGGGTTTGACATGAAAGTCAGGTGGCGTTGTAATTGGGTCTGTGTGTGCCATAAAACCGTTGTTTTCGAAATCACGAAAATTAATGATTTAAATTGAATTTTTGGAAAACCAATGAAATGTACGCCAGGTAGCCCATCATTCCGCTATTTTAACATTTGCTTACACATTTTGAAAAAAAAATGAACAAATTGGCGTTTATTGGCTTTTGCTATGAAACTCTTCATATGTCAAATGCCAAATGTTACGTCAAATATGAGCATACGAATTTCCAGTCATGAACAATAAAATGAAATATAATCTGAATCTTAATCTGTAATGCTGTCTTTCAAAGTTAATTATTTCAGTGGTGAACACAACTCGCTATTATCCGTGTCTTAATTTCCTTTATTTGTGCAAGAATTACGCTTGTGTAACTCGTGTGAAACGGTCTAAGAACATGTCAAGAGTTAATAAAACCACAAATTGCAGTAGTTTGATTTCTTATGCAACATGTTATTCTCTACTTATACCACCTATCGACATATTTTGAATAAACATATTTTATGTATTTTTCGTTTGGATATATATTTCTTGTTTTAGTCGAACCATGTTTGTAAGAGAATGAGTGGTTGTTACGGATATGTGTCTCCCCAATGGTAATGGATGCGTTACGAGTAGTGGCCTGTTTTGACGGTTCATCCTGCGCGAAGAATGGGCAACACTGTACAGGTATGAATGATGAGGAAATAATGTGTTGATAGCCGCGTGGGTGGATCCAAGGGGTGGTGGAGGTTGGGGGGGGGGGTTAGGGAATACCGTACCACATCCGCAAAAACAAATCATTTCTTAGCCCTGTCAGTAACCACATATTCATCATATCACGAACTCTATAAGATCGGATGACCGAAAGCTGGCTGTGATTGATCATACGATCTGTAATTCCCTCTACATGTAATATTGCTTTCAGCTTGCGCAACCATCACAATACTCAGTATCAATGATTCTAAAATTAAAGTGATCCAAGAGCTGTGTATTAATATTGAGTAGCGCGTCTTTGTTTGCAGATACACTTACAAAATTAATAATATTAGATATTGTCTTGAAGTTTTATTAAAAGAATATTAATCAATTTACTTCTTAAATGAACCAAGATAGACAGTTATCTGCTGTTGATAAATGGCCTATAATTAAATATGCTTTTGAGGATTATCTAAATATTGTTATCTTTAGAGCTTAATGTATTATGAATTGTACGGGCTTTCGGTATTTGTTACTGTATTTGTTTTATGTTACCTCGTTGATGTAGGCCCACTCGAGAATAACAGTTATTTAATTACTGATGGGGTTAACCCTGCTTAAAAATGTCTCAATTAAATAAATAAATAAATAATAATAATAATAAATAAATAAATAAATTTAAAATAAATAAATATAATAAATAAATAAATAATAAATAATGCAAATAAGAAATAAGCATAAATAAAGAAATAAAACTAGTTTTTGTTACAGGTGGTATACACTGAGATAGTATTATGAAGCAAAGCGGAGCACACTAACATATCGCTCCGTTGATAACACACGCTGGTGTTAATATGGGAACAGCAACAATGATTATCTCTAATGGGGAAAACATATCAGATTCTACTAAGAAATAAGAATATATCAAGGAGCTGGCAGCGCATTACATCATTAGATGAAAGAAAAAGACTGCACCATATAGATTTCGTTATTTTGATCACCGAAGTTTAAATCACTTGTGCGAATATGTTTCCATCGTACCCTTCTCGTATTTATAATTTGTATTTATTATAGATCAATACTAATTACTATGACTTTTTACGATCATGTATGTGTGTCTGTATATGTATGCGTGTACAGATGTATTCATCTATCACGTTATAGTAGCAGTACATCGATTAGCCTGTTTTGCAGGCCGTATTCTTTTTTTTCTCCTTACGCAATCAAACCAGTACGTCTAGTAATAAGACTAGATCTAGGCACTGGGAACTTGCTGCGCTCGGTCGGGCCCAGGCGGCGGCAGTGAGTAGGGTCTGAGAATCAGACTATACATCGATATGTTTGTATGTAGACATATATCCCTGTCGCTGTGTATAGTTCTGTTTTTCATCACGGTCTGGTAGTTTAATGTACTTATGGTTTTCTGTATAGTTTTTGTCATACCATGGTCATACATATACAGTTTTACCAGTTGTTTGAATTGCATTTAGTTTACAGTTTGCTTGGGATGAGTATCACTTGGGGCAGTATTTGTAATGAGTTGAAGTTAGCGCAATTGTTTAGTTATTTAGTTACTGCACTGGTACATTCTTTGTCAGTTTGTGACTGTTAAGAGTTTGTAGATAGTCAGTGGGCTGAATAGGAGGTAACTCTTTTGTTCCTTTGTGTACTTGATACTACCTCTGTATTGTTACAATTTTATTCTCCTTATTTAATCTGCAGTTTAAGCAATTAATTCCACCCATGCAATTAAACCTGGCTAACCTGCATGGTGTAGCAGAAGACAGAGATTTAATATACATGTACAATTAACAAACAAAGTTGTGTAACTGTTTATTGTGCAATGCATACAACTTCATTGGTCATCTTTTTGATAAGAGATTTTTAAAGTTAGGGTTTTGTATACAATTACTAAAGGAGTCTGACTATAGCCGTCGTGGAGTGCAGCAGGCAATACATTACATGTAGCTCCGGAAGTCTGACTATCGCGGAGAATATTATGATGAGCGTCTTGCTAATCATGCAAATACGTTTTTGCAGGATTTTGTATCTTTATAAAGTTTGATGAATGCTTATATCGAACGAAATAAAACTTTTAAGCGCATAGCGACAGCAGATTGAATATTTCAATCATATCGCTGCATGGATGAATGGAGAGCGAACTGCATCGGGTGCATGTCGATGGAAGATCACACAAGATATAAAATTCCACACGTATAAAGTATTGCTCAGACGCTCTGACGAAATTGAATTGTCAAATGTGGATTTTAAGCGCTGCGCAAAGCGTAAAAGAAGTTTTGTGTTAAAATGTAATCAGTTTAGGTAATTTTGTAATAAAAATCGTAACTTGCATGTATATTTCATACATGAATATTTGTTTGTATGCATGCCATTATAGTAGTTAAACAGCAAATTCCGCGAGGGCGCAGAGTGGAAAACATTCCCTTCTACCTCTCGCTCGCTACGCTCGCTCTAAGGATTACCTCAATAATTTTACGGTGAACCAGCGACATCATAGGCAATGCACTTTAATAAAATCAAAATCAAACAATTTTGTGTAGAAATTCCTCTTCCCAACAAATCCATATTTACCACCTGCATGCCCCCCCCCCCCGTAGTTACGCCACTGACCAGCAAAACGTTACCGCCAACATTAAGGGCTTAAAGGTAAATGACATGGTTGGGGTAATCCTCAGCTTGGGCTGAGACTATTCTAGAATCAAGTAAACTATGCAAGGATTCTCATGTGAAAATCTTGTAGTCAAACGTTGACTCATTCTAAAATAATTAATGTCAATATCTCTCGTGGCAGGCAAACCTGCTGTGTGGCTCTCTATGGGGCCTATTTTTATCGTGCTCCGATAGAAGTAATGTTCATGCTTGATTCTCCTCAAGTAAACAAATTAGAGACAAATCCTTCCAGCTGGGAGATCCACTCCAGCTGGTGTATAGTTGGTATATCTTTCAACTCATTTGGTTCTTGAGGTATTTTCAAGTGTTCCAAATCATGTCACTGCCCTTTAATACATTATAAGTCTATATCTTAAACCACAAAATGAGAAAAAGAATCAACCCATATCAAAATTACACCCCATTGTTAAAAGAAAAACGAAATCAATCATGGAAATGTGAATTTGAGTTACATTTTTTCTTACAGAGTACTACAACCACCGAGTCGATGACTGAGTCGTCTACCAGTGCCAGCTATATTTCAACCGGGCCGATATCGAGTAGTCCAGAAAGTTCAGGTTAGTGGTGTAATGAGCAAAGACTTGGGACATGCAGAGATCATGTTTTCCATCATCATCCTCGATAAATGACGATGAAAATACAAGAAAACTTCTTAGTAAACATTGTTTTTTGGGGGGAGGGGGTGCATGGGTAAAGGATAACGAAAAACACTTCGTTTGGTTATTTTCATTTGTATTGCCATTTTGTTTGAGGAAAATCCTGCGAACGGTTTAGGGTTTGGGGAAAATTGCATACTTATCCTTTGTTGTGAAACTACCTTCATAATCGATTGAAGCAACGTACTATATTTTGATTTCTTCTATTGTTTAGGGAGGGGGGGGGGGTGGAGGTGCAACTACCAGTACAGCCGATGAGTGTGTAGATAAATAATTTAGGGTTCAAGAGCAACATCTATTTATATGGCATTGTCATATCAATTAAATAATGTAAAGAAATTGAACTACTGTTCTCAACTTTTCATGGGAGTGACTGTGGAATGGCTATTTTGCTAGATAGTACGAGTAGTTTGTATTTTCTTGTTTATTGGTTGTTTTCACGTGTGGCAATTTTTGAGATCATGATCTTTTATGTACGTGCTGGTTGCTTATGAGCCAGGGCTTATGAGCTATTATTTTTCTTTCAAATATTCATCGTGGTCCACTAAACTTGTGCAAGAATTAAGCCCAGGCAATCCAGCCCTGTGCATGAATACTAGGTGGTAAAGGAGTAATTTAAAACGTACTCTCTATTGTGATTCATCGTTATTATCTATTGTGAAATTTATAGGTGAATTTCAGGGAAACAGTGAATCTAAAATTATTTAAGCGGTAAAATAAATCATGCAAAACGAAACTACGTTAGATCTGGTAAAAGACCTGCACTCGATGAACTGCAGAGTGCAGAACACCCTGTTTGTTTCCTATGATTCCTTTTTCGATCCGCATTTATTATCAAATGTGAAAATTATGTGATTCCCTCTCTTTCTTTAGCGTATTCAACATTTGCATTTTGCTTTCAGTTCATTTCACAATAATGCTTGAAAATCAAAGTGCATGTTTCTTTTGTGATTTTCAAATGAATATATGAAGAGTTTCATAGCAAAACCCAATTAATCCATTATAGGCAAACTGAGATAAAAGACCTTTTTTTTACCGTGCAAATATAGAGCATGGTAGAAATCTCAACTTAGGTTAAATGCTTGTATATAATAATACCATTACAATGGCAAATTTACATAAATCTACATAATGGCATTTTACCAAAATTAATTGCCTTAATTGCAGTTTTATGGCAAAATGGCATATATCCATAAATCGTTTCTTTGCAAAATGACATATATCCATATTCAATTCCGATCAAGGAGGCGAAACGGAGCATTAATCAATGTTTTTCAGTGGACAGCATGCTAGCGCGCGCCTGGCCTGCCTGAGGTCACTTTGCAACTGTAGAGTTTCAGGGCGCCGCCATGTTGGGTATAATATGCACGCTGATTGGCCAAGTGGATATAATTTGGTTTTGACATGGAAGTCATGTGGTTTTATTGGGTTTTCCATGAAACCATGTTTTTTTCAAAATCACCAAATCCCAGGTTTTGGTGAATTTTTGAAAAAAAAAATGCTATCATGCACTTGGCCTGCCTTGGGTCAATGTGCGTTTGTAGAGTTTTAAGGGCGCCGCCATGTTGGGAATGATATGCACGCTGATTGGCTGAGTGGATTTATTGGGTTTTGACATGAAAGTCAGGTGGCGTTTATTGGGTTTTGCCATAAAACCGTGTTTTCGAAATCACGAAAATAGATGTTAAATTGAATTTTGGAAAAAAATGAAAATGTACGCCAGGTAGCCCTCTCGCTATTTAACATTTTGCTTACCATTTTTGAAAAAAAAATGAAAAATGGCGTTTATTGGCTTTTGCTATGAAATTCTTCATATGTCAAATGCCAAATGTTACGTCAAATATGAGCATAACGAATTTCCAGATGAACAATAAAATGAAATATAATCTGAATCTTAATCTGTAATCTGTCTTTCAAAGTTAATTATTCAGTGGTGACACAACTCGCTATATCCCGTGTCTTAATTTCCTTTATTGTGCAAGAATTACGTTGTGTAATCTGTGAACCGGTCTAAGAACATGTAAGAGTTAAATAACACAAAATTGCAGTAGTTGATTCTTATGCAACATGTTTCTCTACTTATACCACTATCGACATATATTTGAATAAACATATTTTATGTATTTTTGTTTGGATATATATTTCTGTTTTAGTCGAACCATGTCTTGTAGAGAATGGTGGTTGTTCGGATATGTGTCTCCCCACTGGAATGGATGGTTACGAGTGTGCCTGTTTGGACGGTTTCATCCTGGCCGAAGATGGCCACAACTGTACAGGTATGAATGAGGAAATAATGTAGTTGATAGCCCGTGGGTGGATCCGGGGTGGTGGAGGTTGGGGGGGGGGGGTAGGGGGAATACCAGTACCACATCCGCAAAAATCAAAGGACTATTTCTTTAAGCCTGTCAGTACCACATTCATCATATCACAACTCTATAGATCGGATGACCGAAACTGGCTGTTTGATCATACGATCTGTAATTCCCTCTACATGTATTTGCTTTCAGTTGCAAATCAACAATATCAGTATCAAATGATTTAAACATTTAAGTGTCAAGCTGTTATTACATATTGTAAGTGACGTCTTTGTTTGAGATAACTTACAAAATTATATTTAGATATGTCTGAAGTTTATTAAAAGAAATATTAATAATTTTACTTCTTAATGACCAAGATAGAAGTTATCTGGCTGTAAAGGCTAAATAATATCTTTTGAGGTTATAATATTGTTATTCTTTGAGGCTTTAATGTTATTTGAATGTGTACGGGCTTTCGTATTTGTTACTGTATTTGTTTTATGTTATCTCGTTGATGTAGGCCCCCGAGAATAACAGTATTTAATTACTGATGGGGTTACCCTGCTTAAAAAATGCTCAATAAATAAATAAATAAATAAATAAATAAATAAATAAATAAATAAATAAATAAATAAATAAATAAATAAATAAATAAATAAATAAATAAATAAGCAAATAAAGAAATAAAACTAGTTTTGTTACAGTGGTATACCTGAGAGTATTATGAAGCAAAGCGAGGCACACAGCAATAGCATCCGTGTTGAAATTAACACCCTTGGTGTTAATATGGGGACAGCACAATGAATTCTCACCTGTGTTTAATTTTCAGTGTTATTTCAACATCCAAAATGATGTTATTTTACCATTTTGGGGATTATTTTCAAACTCATTAGTGTTAGGGTCAAACTCCTGAGTGTAATTCTAACGCCGGATGGTTAACACCGATGTGATTGATATGCATACGCGTACGCAGG
>JZLH01S0613265.1:54155-74086 GCA_001188425.1 Eucidaris tribuloides
TAAATAAGCAAATAAAGAAATAAGCAAATAAAGAAATAAAGAAATAAAACTAGTTTTGTTACAGTGGTATACCTGAGAGTATTATGAAGCAAAGCGAGGCACACAGCAATAGCATCCGTGTTGAAATTAACACCCTTGGTGTTAATATGGGGACAGCACAATGAATTCTCACCTGTGTTTAATTTTCAGTGTTATTTCAACATCCAAAATGATGTTATTTTACCATTTTGGGGATTATTTTCAAACTCGTTAGTGTTAGGGTCAAACTCCTGAGTGTAATTCTAACGCCGGATGGTTAACACCGATGTGATTGATATGCGTATACTTACATAAATGAAAAAAAAAATAGTCTACGGATTTTTAAAACTACCGTAAATACAAGTTCTTATTTAACCCATTTTTAAACGCAATTTATTGGAAAAGGTAGAAGTTCGCGAAATTTTAGAAACACAAAGCAAGCAACAGTTATTTTCTTCAAGCGCACAAAGAAAAGATATTAAAAGGAGGCTTGCATTTTTTTTTTCACAACATACAAATAAGCGACAAAATATACGTCAGTTCCTTACCCGTTTTACCAGAATTATCGGGTTCACATGGTGATGGAAAATACTATGCATGTGGTAAACATGTGTAGGTCTGAGTTAATATTATGCGGTTATAATGGCAATTTAGAGGAAATAGAACTGAGGTTAAAAGTACAGGTCAAGGTCATCTATTGTCCCTGAACAGTGACACAACGAAGTTCATTGACGCTGATCACTGATGGTGACCACTGCATCAAATTTGTTTTTTGTTTTTTGGTTTGGGGAGGGGGGGGGGGATACACTCCAACTGGTGCATAGACTGATATGTCTCTCAACCAGTTTTGTTCTAGAATCATTTTTTTTATATTTCTCCCAATCATTTCGACATAATTGTTTGATTGTTTGATATGCAGGGATTGGCAGACACTCTGAGCAAAAGGTAAACCTTCTCTCATAATATTTCGTCGAAAACCTTCAACCCTATATTAACTGGGGGGGGGGGTCAATTTGACCCCCTCGACGAATTTCGCGACCATGCCGCCGCGCAAAATTTTTTGATCGCGTCGCTCGCTGACTTTTTACTTTCAAGTCTTCCGCATCTTTTGAGACCGTTTTCCGCGAAAATCGGACGTACCGTTACGACGTTGCGCGACTTTTTATACATGCATGTCAACCCCAAAATTGCTCAAAAACGTGATTTCGTATCCAAAATCAATGGAAATTGTGTTTTCAGCCAAAAATCATGAATGTATGATTATTTTTGCTTTTACTGGTTGAAATGAATTAATTTATGTTGTTTATGATTGCAAAAGTGTCCCCAACAAATTTCATTGAAAAAACAATAGAAAACAAAAGGTCGAAAAAACAGCGAAATACATAAGAAATTCACAAAACAATAAAATACATAAGATATTAATTCCAATTCGGCAATTTTTTTTGCAGATAATTGTGAGAAGTGTCAGAACGAATATTTTCTGCAAAAATTAGTATTCTACTAGCTATTGTAAGTGAGTTATAGGCGAAAACATAATTTCATGCACTTATTTGCATAATTAATTACTTAACAAATAGAAAAAAATAATTTTGTGAAAATTTAACTATACAGTCGTGTAGTTTACATCCGGCTCTATGCGCATGCAAATTTTCGCGGCGATCGCGCGATCGGCGGTCGAGATCTGACGGGGGGGGGGTCAAATTGACCCCCCCCGTAAAAACCTGGTCTGAAATAGCCTAGTTAAAATAGGGTTAAGTAATTACATGTACAATTTGCATGTAATTGACGTTATACATGTATATCTCGGATCTTATCTGAATCACGGATTCTGATATGAGAAGACAGTTTTCTCAATACACATGTTATAATTCAGTATATGAAAGGCCGGCGAGTAATTGCGAGTCCTAAACAAATTTCCATCCTTGTTTTTTTTGTTGTTTACTTTTAAAGATATCAATGAGTGTTTACAGGCAGATATCTGTGGACAGAATGAAGAATGTGTCAATATGGCTGGCTTCCACACCTGTCAGTGTGCTATGGGCTATGCGCCCGTCGGACATGAGGGATTGTGTGAAGGTACTTAATTCAATTTTATTTATTTCAGTTCAATTCGTATCAATCCAATTCAATTATGATTAATACAGTTAAATTTTATTGCATTGAGTTCATTTCTTTTATTTTAATTCGATTCGATTCGTTTGATTTAATTCAATTCAATTAAATCCAATTTAATGTAACGTTAATGAATTCAAATCGACAAAACTCCCTTTTTTGTATCTGTATCCATCCCGTCCCAAAATAAAAATCCGTAATACCTGTAAGATGATGACATTTTTTTTCACTCATATCTTTATCAATTTATTTATTATTAAATATTCTTTATTGTTCAAATTTCCTTCCTTTCAATTTCCATTTCTTTCTTTTAATATGTAGGGTTTAGGCTTTTTATATATGTCATTTAGGGCAAAAACATTACTTCAAATAAAAATACAGTATTAATATAATATTGTAGTCTGACGTGAGGTAATTGTATTTAGGAAATGTGAACCGCTGGCAGTAAGTAAGAGTTGATTTGATCATATCTAACACTGCAGCGTGTCTCAAAAAATGGTCCAATCGGGACGGAAGTATGTAATTTTCTCAAACGGCATGTGTGTTTGGTATCATGATATTGCAAAATAAATTGTCTTTTTGATAAACTTGATTTTATTTAATTTACTTTATAAATCAAAAGTTATGATTACTTTTGTGCAGTCAGCATTTTCATGTTTGTCGCACTTTTGTGAATTGGTGGTATTGTTGCTTAAATGAACTCATAAAAACTGAATTACAAAAATCAATTTAAAACAATTAACAAATGCATTTTGTCTTTCAATATGTTTATTAATGATTATCTAGTAAATAAAAAATCAAACTCCAAATAACCTTTACTAGGCATTGAAATGATATTGCACATGTTCATGTCTTCTATTTACCAGACTGCATTCACACTGCACATCTCATCCATTTTAGGCCTTTTGTCAAAGTTATAACATTTGTACTACAAATAATCACAAATGTACAACCTCGAAAATCTGTGCGTTTAGCTAAATTGAACGATTACTCAATACTTTCCACACTATCAGTGGGTTTCTTTATTAAACAATATGCAGAACCTGCATGTATGTACACTGTATAGCACGTATACTGGGACAAATGCGATGTTGTATCATTGCAGAAAATTCAATATATCCCAAGATTGACACAACCAAATGAAATGAAATATATTTTATTAGAATGTATGGTCTTTTAGCTTTATGACAATATCCAACATAACTAGGTTGTATATTATTTTCATATAATAAAAAAATTTCACTTGGACTATTTTTTTTAGACAGATTGTATAATGAAGTAATGTTTAATTAAGTCTAAATAGTATGCTCAGATAATGTTATCACTTCTCCTCATGCTCTGGTTCTGCAGGTTGTAAACGTGAACAAATCTTCATGTGTTTTAAGAATTTTAATTGATTTTCTCCCTTTTTTCAAGATGTTGACGAATGTACAGAATATCCGGAAATCTGTGGTGAGGGGGCGGACTGTGTCAATACTGTAGGGAGCTACGAATGCCATTGCCATGATGGGTTCTTGTCTTTCTTTGGGGATGGAAATTGTGAAGGTAAGATTTGGTGCTAATCAATTTGAGAACCGTAAACTAAACAACATTATAGTCAAAATTACAAATATTTCGGATAAACAGAAAAAGACCCGGCGTTTCTACATTTAATTTGATGTCATCACATGCATAAGTATGTAATTCTTTCTGTAAATCATATTATTCCATCGATTTGTATCAATTTGCACGCATTCAGAGTTTACAATTATGTAATCGTAAAAATGGTGGAAAATATTCATAATCGGACTATTACCCTACACGCACAAGAACTGACTAAAAGAACTAAAAATAAAATTTATATACTACTCGCTCCTGTGATTGTATACATAATGGTCAGTGTTGAATAGAGTTTTCTTAGTTTATATTTTTATACGTTTTATATCCTGTTTCACAAACTGATAATATCAGTTCATTATAAACTCAAAAAAGTTCCGCAACTCAACTTTGAATGTAGATATCTCTGTTGTATATGATAGTTATCATAGTATAATACTATATATTCGTATCCTTGGAAATCCTGTCCATTTTCCTCTAACATGATACCCCATTTGCTATGATTAGGGATTCATGGAATATGCAAGACATTTTGATAAGGGGTCAAGTCAAAGTGAAAAGCATGCAAAATGCATTGTCATCGTCACCGGTTCAGTGTCCATGGATAGTGTTTTATATTCTAATGGTTTTTAATGCAGTGTTATGTATCGTTTTTAAAATTTTACGTAGAATTTAAACTGTGATTTAAGTGGGTAAATGTGGAATTATCATCGAGTTTCAGATTCATTAAGTTTCTTGCAAGTTTTTCAACGTCCCTCCAACAAACAACGCATAACACTTCAGTTAAAACCATCACAACATCATCAAACAAAATCCAAACTCCATTTAAATTAACACCGAACTGGTGATGATAGTAAAGCATTTTGCAGCTTTTCACTTTTGACCTGGCTCTTTATTATCTTGCACATTCCATGAATTTCATAATCATAACAAATGAGTTATCATTGCACAGAAAAATGAACAGGCGTTTCAATGATACCAGTATCAAGTATTACGCTACAATACCAAGAGAGATTTTAAAGCCCAAAGTTGAGTTGCGGAACTTCTTTTGAGGAGTTTAAGTCAGAAAAGTTATTCAATTAAGAGGTAAGTAATATCACTTTTCGTCCATTTTATTCATGGTTATTGAAGACGTGGATGAGTGTGAATTCACGGAGTTGCTTCACATTCTCTGTGGCCCCCACGCCAACTGTATCAATACGCCGGGATCGTATGATTGCCAGTGTCTAGATGGGTTCAACTTGGATCAAAGTGGATTCTGCACAGGTAGGTCGACAAATTTTAATTTGAAAATATAGGAATTTAAGAGAAATTTGACAGGGTCTACCACCAGACGACCACATGATACGAAGGAACTTAACAGAAACAGATGACGTTGTGGCCCTGTCAATTAGAGTAAACATGTTACTGCGAATTTGTCTATATACATAAAAGAGAAATAAACTTAGAGAGTATATGCAGTCTTGTACTATGGTATGGTACCCGATATGAAAGAAGAGTATAAACTTATTATATTTTAACAATTTTTTATGCAGAAGATTAGGCATTTCGAAAGACTAATTTAAAGGTAGCAAGGTATTTGGGAATTAAAACACAAAGATTACTAACAATAGGTCTACGTTTTACCTTTCTGTATTTTTCAGCGAGTTATCAATAATTTTGGGTAGATGATAGTAAAACAGCCCAATACATTAACTGGAATCGTATAGCGGATTCGAAGAGTTCGTCCAACTTAGGTAAAACGAAATAACTATGCTGAGCAAGTTTGCTGTTCATCTCTATATTATCAAATGGCATTTAGATCAAATGCTTGATCTTTCAATGGTTCAGAGAAATGAGTAGCAAAACAGGACTTGAATTTGAACCTACTGACATCCAGTCAGCGATTCTCTCATTAGAAACAGTTACTGTTTCATTCTAAACTCATATGTTTCGAGCCATTAAATATCCATACTTAACTCCACTTAATTATGCTTGCAGATGTTAATGAGTGTGATATTGAAAATATCTGCGGAGAAGGATCCACGTGCGAGAATCTGGAAGGCTCATATCGATGTGTCTGCCATGATGGATATGAGAAGACAGAAGCCGGGTGTGGAGGTAATGTCAATAGTAAACAGTCATTTATCCACATTATACACCTACCAATATTGTTTTACGCACGTCTTAACCCCCTGGAGAGGTGCACGATAGGTGGGTCATTTACCGCCCAAAAATGACGCAGGGTGTCGTCATACAGAACTTGCGACCTTATTTCCCTCCGAGTAGCAGTGCGGGTGCAAAGCACCAACACCATGCGACGACAGTCAAGGCGGTTAATTCAAGATAATAACTTCCGTGTCAATAAAGGACGGGTAAATCTAAATGTCTGGAAGCCAGACTACGTCATTGTAGGAGAATGTCCGTCATACGTATGACGCTGGGGTGCGTCATGGTACAGTATATGAAAATGCGATGGGCACTTAACAAGTGACGCACCATTCCCGATTTTGTGTGGTGCGTCATTATTGATACTGTATGATCGCCTAGTAAAACATTGCACTCTTTTATATTCCCTGCACACCTATGGTAAATATTCAAAATGAAAAACATCGGCTGATAAATATGCACCAACCACGATGAATGCAGAGGAATGTAACACCCACATTATACCAATTCAACTCTCCAGAATCAAATTGTATTGATTTAGGGGAAATATCTCTGCGTCATTACATGAGATACATCAACAGACTATCAGGTCTCCTTGTTATAACACAGATAGTTTTCTTACATATAACCCCATAGTCAAGTATACTATTTAAAGTTTCTTCTGTGAAGATTAAATAGTCATTTCCTCTTTCTTGTATAAGTATTATCCTAAAATGCTATCACGGTGAAATTTGTTGTTTAGCTTTCTATACGATCAGTTTCTATCAGGGCCTGAGATTACTTCAATACTTGTAAATAAATGTTTGTTTCTCCTCAAGTTTACAAATTTAAGACAAATCCTTCCAGCCTAAATATACACCTTAGCCAGTGTATATTGAAATATGCTTCAACTCATTTGTTTTTTAGGCATTTTTTGACTTCTCCCAATCATGTCACTGGCTTTTAAATTTCAGATATTTTTTCACAATTTACTGGTCATATACCTAAATGAAAGCATGTGGTTGAACATCAGAGAAGTTCGATGGATTGGAGTGGACACCTGTGATTTTTTTTCACATGGTTCGTTTTGATTTGGTTTTATTTTCGTATATACCCAAAAGTTAAAACGATAAACGAAGCATAATTCAAAATACAGATAATTATATAATACGGCACATAGCCTATATTCAGCTGCAACTATTATTGTTGTGTTTGGTCCTCTTTACAGTAACAGGAAATTTACAGTAACGGGAAATGTTAGTTTTTAAGCCAGTCAAAACATGAACACTGTCTAGTAGATCGTGACATTTAAACATTTTCATTTGTGTTATTTCAGATGTGGATGAATGCGCCCAACCTGGTATATGTCCCGGCATCTCTCTCTGCGTCAACCTTCCGGGAAGCTACCTGTGCATTTGTCCATCGGGATATGGAGGAAATGTCACAGATTGCAGAGGTACAGACAGAAGTTGTTATGAAAACAATTGAATTTCCAGTTCTGTTGTCTTTTGGGCAAACTGTATTTATCAACAGTCAATTTAACGAAATCATACCTTACATAAAGAACAGATATGAAAGACTCCCAAAATACACACCAAGAGAAATTGTACTCGAGTGAACCTAGAAAAGACACCTGCCTAAAGTGGGCAGGGCATGCGCCCGTGGAGAATTTCACCAAACCAAATCACACAGAGGGGAAAAAGTACAATGATGGAAATGTTCAGAAAGAAGTTGCTTTATATGGGATGACCTATGGTAACTGAACAAATCTAACCCGAGGCTTACATTTTAATTTGCTGTAGCAAAATATCCTACTCTAAAAAGTTGTAATCATATCATGTGTTAACCATTACGGCACCGCACTGGAAAGTATATCATATGCAAAGTCTATTGAATTTTGTTGTAGGCCTACTGAGTAAGGTTCAGTTTGAAGTGATTTTGATAAATTTGGAACCGTTTCATCTTGGATTGTCAAATATGAAAAAGAAAACAAACACATTTTTTTTCCTTTTCCATCTAGATATCGACGAATGCAATACCGGTGAACACGACTGCCACTTATTCGCCAGATGTGGCAATATCATCGGGTCTTACTTCTGTCAGTGTTATTCTGGTTTCCATGGTGACGGAAAACATTGTGACGGTAAATAATAATTATCAAAACTTGATAAGTAGTTAAGAGTAACATCCGAATGATTTACAATTGATATGTGAGGGGTTTCAGGACTTCTTGACTAACACTTATTTGGGACTAATTTGTCCTATGAATATTCCATAATTAAGTTCATGAGTTCAGAAACAAGCGCTTAGTCGAGTCCCGACAAGTTAGCAAAATAAAAAAAAATTATACTAATATTTGAAAAGTGCATGATGATTTTTCAACTTTGTCCGAAGGATTAATGAATACTTTGATCAATGTTTTTAAAAATGTTGCATTGTATTTTATGCATTCATTTCTAATGGTTATTTTCATTTGATTCCTTTCCCTCTACTCACGTAACCTTATTCCCTGGCCTTTCTCCGATCTTCCCCTCCGTTCTGTCTCTTTTCCCTTCCATTCTGTTTGACCTGTTTGTCTTTTGGTTTTAGATGCAGATGAGTGTGCGATCAATAACGGGAACTGTGCCCAGCTGTGTATCAATGCACCTGGTACGTACAGCTGTGACTGTAACGCGGGGTATGAGGTAGCCGACGACTTCACCCAATGTAACGGTAAGTAGCCTTGAACTACCCCCTCAAACTAGGGGCGGCGCTGGGGTAAAAAAAAAAAATCGGGGGGGGGGACAACGGAAACTTCAGAGCCAAATAATATCTGTTCATGAACAAACGGCGACGAGACAAGCAAAAAAAAAAAAAGCTTCTCATATCCGGCGGAAACTAGTTTCATGGCATGATCATATAAAATCAAATCCGTTCACGACCAAACAGCCACAATTTTAGGGAAGGGGGCGAAACTTTCCAAAGATACTACACCCTTGATTTTTCTTACTTCGTAAACAATAGATGGTGCCCCCACTCCCACTCATTTAGTTTAGCGTAGCCATAATATATAGAGCATTACCCTAGGACCAATTTAAATGAGAGTAAAATGTTTTTATGTAACAAAGACGAATTTGCATTTAATATCTGTCAGTAGTTCGCCGGTTGGCACGAATTTAATGACAATTGACCATTCTAAATTGAAAATATTTGACGATGACGATTTGAAAAGGCAAATGACTAAATTGAAAATAGCATTTACACGTTTCGCTCTCCTCGAGACGAAACTGAACGGAAGGTCAAATGAATTTCATAAAAAGGATTACGAAAATGGCTGGGAAAATCTATAGTTCTTGACCCGTACATCGTTCTTTCGTTTTCATTTTTGTTTAAAAACTCAATTCCCAGACATCGACGAATGCTCTCAATCCGATAACCTCTGTCAGCAAGAGTGCGTTAACACCAGGGGAACATATCGGTGTATATGTGAAGACGGGTTCCAACTCCACGCTGACGGCTCCACGTGTGTTGGTAAGGCTCTTATAAATGAATAAATTAGTTGATCAATTAAAGATCAGGTAAGCTGTATAGTGGGATCACCAATACATGAATCTGCCTGCCAACAATACTTGATATTACATGTATATTGTGTCAAGATTGCGATGTTTGACAATATCTGATTTTGTTAAAATGCTTTTTCGAAAGCATTCACTCATTTTTGACGAAACGAAGTACTATGACGTAATGTCACCGCCCACCGTGATGTCAAACAACGTCATGGTATCGTCACCTAAGTGCAAGGTTCATCATCTGAGATACTAAGATCAAATAGATTTGATTTAGATTAAATGATAACAAATAAATAAATTAATGAATAAATAAATAGATGAATAAATAAACAAATAAGTAATTGAATAAATAAATAAATAAAATATATAAATGAATAAATAAGAACAAACAAACAAACAAACAAACAAACAAATGAATGAACGAATGAATTAATAAATGAATCATTCAATAAGTGACAATACGTTTAGATAGATAAATGATAAAGAAATACAGACAGAAAGAAAACATTTACATGAAAATAAATATTAATGAGTGAAGAAAGTAATAAATGATATCAAATAAATAAATAAATGAAACCAAACGCCCCAGGAAGAACCGAAGAGTATCAACTATTACCTGCTTTCATTTGGATAAATTTCAGATATCAATGAATGTCAAATCAACAACGGAGGTTGTCAGGAAATCTGCATCAACTCGCCCGGGTCGTTCCGGTGTGACTGTGGACCTACAAGTGCTCTTGTTGTTAATAGTACAACTGACTGTGAAGGTGAGTAATTAGTGGCATACTTTTGCCATTTTAAAGATCTCGATGAATTCTCTCCGCGGAAGTTATACTGAATACGAAAGGAAGTTTGTGAGACAAATTGTGTTGATGTTACATGTCATTTTCTGTGTCATAGTCACAACTGTGTGGTGTACAGGGGCGGCATTACGGGGGAAGGGGGGGGGTGCCACTATTATTTTCAAAGTAATGAAAATAACAGGGATTTTACCGTTTTTTGAAAATTTTGCGCCACTATTGTTGTTCATTTGGCTAGTAATTTTTTTGGGCTTTTCCCCGCTTGTTGGATAATGTTTTGCTTGTAATTTGGTAGGTAAAAAAAAATTGGCAGGCAAAAAATGTTTTTGGTCGTTGTTGGCCCCCGGCCCACTGCCGCCCGCTTGTCAGATGCTGTGTAATTTGGCTAGTAAATTTGTTTTTGTCGGGAAAATTTTCCCGACAGATTTTTCGCCCCTCCTAAGGTTTTACCCTGGCGCCGCCATGGTGCTGGAGTATCACAAGCGTACCTAAAGGGGGAGGGAGCAGAGAGCCCCCGTGACGAGAAAGAAGGGACTGTTTTTTTGCTTGTCAGCTGATATGGGAGGGGGACCATATGCACCAAAAAGAACCCCCTACAGAAAATATGACCCAAGAAATGTGAGCCCCCCCCCAAAAAAAAATCGAGTTCCCCCCCCCCCCCTCTCCCGCTGAGCCACTTTTCGTTCGACCGGTTAGGCTTGACCCGGAAAAAAAAAATTGACTTCGGATTTGGATCGAAAATTGTTTCGTCTGTACCCCCTTTCCCCGCTCTGAGCGACTTTTCGGTGGATGGCGTGACCCCCCCTCCCCCCTCCCCCTCCCCCCCCCGCTGAGCGACTTTTCGGCGGTTGGCGTGACCGGAAAAAATGACTTTGGATTTGGAATGAAAACGTTTTCGTCACCCCCCCCCTTCCCGCTCATCAGCTTTTTCTGGACTTGGGGTGTTGGGGGACTTTTGGAGTCTGGCAGCAGACCGCTGCAAAAGAAAAAAAGTAAAAAAATAAAAATGCCTTCTCTGACGACGTACGCGGTGCGCCACTGTGTAGTATCATTCTTTATCATTTGCAGTTTTCTTCTTCTTCTTCTTCTTCTTCTTCTTCTTCTTCTTCTTCTTCTTCTTCTTCTTCTTCTTCTTCTTCTTCTTCTCCTTCCTTTTCTTCATGGTAATCTTGTAATTACCATTCTTTTTATGCCTCCACAACGAAGTTGCCGGAGGCATTATGTTTTCGGGTTGTCCGTCCGTGCGTCCGTCCGTCCGTCCGTCCGTCCGTTACCGGATCTCGTTACCGCGATAACTTAAGAACCGCTGATCGGATTTTGATGTAACTTGGGTGAAGTATGTATTATGAAGCAACAATGAACTGATTAGATTTTGGGGTTGAAAGGTCAAAGGTCACCTGGCCTAAAATATGTCTGACGTGGGCTGTTACCCCTATAACTTTTGAATGGAAAGTTGGATTTTGATGTAACTTGGGTGATGTATGTATTATGATGCAACAATGAACTGATAAGACTTTGGAGTTGAAAGGTCAAAGGTCAAAGGTCACCGGGCCTAAAATATGTCTGACTTGGGATCGTTACCACAATAATTTGTAAATGGCCTGTTGGATTTTGATGTAACTTGTGTGAAGTATGTATTATGATGCAACAATGAACTGATTAGATTTTGGGGTTGAAAGGTCAAAGCTCAAAGGTCACAGGGCCTAAAACATGTCT
The DNA here is from genome assembly GCA_001188425.1 of Eucidaris tribuloides. Lineage (NCBI taxonomy): Eukaryota > Metazoa > Echinodermata > Echinoidea > Cidaroida > Cidaridae > Eucidaris > Eucidaris tribuloides. The sequence goes on from JZLH01S0613265.1 coordinate 66,073, forward strand.
GGTTTCGGCTCGTTACCACGATAACTTAAGAAAGGCATTTTGGATTTGAATGTAACTTGGTTGAAGTATGTATTATGATGCAACAATGAACTTTAAGATTTTGGAGTTGAAAGGTCAAAGGTCTAAGGTCACGGCGGCCTAAAATATGTCCTGATTGGATCGTTACACAATATTTGTAATGGGCTGTTGTTTTGATAGTACTTGTGTGAAGTGATGTGTATATCAATGGCATACAAGTGACTGATTAGATTTTGGGGTGCTGAAAGGTAAAGCTCAAAGGATCAAGGGCTAAAACTGTCTGGTTCGGGGCTCGTTACCACGATAATAAGAAGGCATTGTTGGATATTGAATGTAACTTGGGTGAAGTATTATTATATGGCACGAATGAACTGAAGTAGATTTTTTGAGTTGCAAAGGTCGAAGGTCACGAGGAGTGATAGATGTCGTGATTTGTGGGCTCATTACCATGATATTAAGAAGGCTGGTCCGATTTTGATGTATACTCTGGGTGAAGTATGTTATAAGGTACATGAAACAATCGAGATTTCAGGTTTAAGGTCAAAGTCCAAGGTCAAAAGGCTCCATAACTTAGTGTCTTAAGTTACCAACAATAGACAAGGGCTTATCGGATATTGATGTAAATTGGTGAAGTAAGTGTTAATAATACCCATGAACTGATCATAGTTTGGGCGTTTAAAGTCAAAGGATCACGAGGACCATACTTGATATTTACCACGATTAACTTGAAGAACGGCTTATCGAATATTGATGTAATTTGGGTAAAGTATTGTATTCATGGGGCACTAGATGGATTCTCAGAGGTTGAAGGTCAAAGGTTAACGATGCCCGTATTCAAAAGTTTGGAATTGGACGGGGGTGGGAGGCATACCCCATCGGCTGCGGAGCCGAATTGCTGCTAGTTTGTTATTTCATGTCTGTCTGTTGCAGTGATAACATCGTGCGAAGTGAAGCAGGGAGGCTGCGCCCATTACTGCCGTATGGATCAGCTGGGGATCCTATGTAGCTGTGATCCTGGCTTTGTCCTCAACGAAAATGGACGAGATTGCGATGGTGAGGCAATAACCCATGTCGTATTTCACATAAAACGGATGTCTAAAATTGTATACAACGCTGTTTACTATATGAGCTGATCAGGTATTGTTGAAAAGTTTAAACAACTGTTTAAAGTATTAAGCAGCAATTTTAATATTTATTGTTCAAACAATTGAACATTGCTGTTTCAATTTTAAAACCCTTGTTTAAACTTTTTAACAATTCCTGATTATAGGAAACAGCGTTGTATGAAATTTTAAGCAGCCGTTTTTACGGTGCATATATTCGTAGTTGTCAAGTGTATATGTGACAGGATAAGATATCAATGTTTATAATCAGTTTGGTAGAAGGTATACATCACTATACTCAAACGTTGTGTATATAATTTCCAACGGATAACAACGAACATCTTGGTTACATTTTCGGGGAAAACTTGGTTTACTGAATTACAACCGTTATCAATAAATAATTTTGAATACATCAATGATTACATCACATTAATAACGTACATCGAATGATACTATTGACATAAGTGTTGGTGAAGAAGACTTTGCACGATTATCTTTGCATGGATGTTTCGAAGGACTACCGTACAAATATAAATAAAACTACATGTATTTTTATACATCGCAGACAAGTATCGCTTACGGAAAATAACTTGTTTTCTTTCATGCATTTGGGATGTGTACACTCTACCGCACGAAACCCGAAGTATTAAACGAGGTATAACATCAAACGCAAATGTGTTGCACTCGATTGAATATAATTTCTGTAATTTTATATAATATTGTCATATGTTAAATAATGTCGCATATTATTGTATTATATCGTATAATGTTGTATAATATTGTATTATATAACATTCCTCATAAATACATTAGTGCAACTGTTTGCCTTCCATCATATTCCAGATATGAACGAGTGTGCGGACGCGAACGGCGGGTGTGATCATTTGTGCGTCAACACTGAAGGCAGCTACCATTGTTCGTGTAGGGAGGGTTACACGGTCCGTCCAAGGAATAAATACAGATGTGATGGTAAGGCAGAGAATGAAGAGAAAGTGATTTTTCGTTTCAAAAAATGGTATTTTCCATTTCTGAAAACCTGTTATTCCGTTTCAACTTGATCTAAAAAGGGCAATTTCATTTTGTCATAGAAATTGTCAGCAAAACATGCATTCCGTTTTGCAAAGGTGAACTCCCTGAATCTTCCCAAGAAAAGTATAGAACCAAACCGGATTTCCATTTCGATTTACCGGGAAACGGAAAATCACTGTTCCTAAAAATGTCTAGTTAATTAATCATCGGATTTGTGCATCATTTGTACTTGTTTTGCGATAATGATTATAGAATAGGTATACATTTCGACAACAAGAGATCTAATTCGCCATCCCGCCTTCACGTTTTTAGTGCACAAGAGGAGAATTAATTCAGTGGTAACAATAACATGGCACAAGGCATGTTAAAATCTGTTTCCTCAGTGTAATTTTCTTTATCATTACCATTAAGGCAGTATTGTGTCTGTTGTGTTATAAAAGTTGTGTATTATTATGCCATTTTACTCTGAAAAAAATATAATGTATGTGTAAAATGGACATAATATGTTGTGCTATGTTATTGTATTATTTATGTATAGGCCTAATTTGTTGTTTTGAAAGGAATAAACCTCAACTTGAACTTCTACTTAACATAAAATTTTCGCATTTTAAGCACGTTCATCTGACGTTCAGTTGTATAAAATACTCTCTTGGCAATAAAACGCATTACTTCTCATTATTGCACGGTTAAGAGAAAAATTCAAGGTGGCGACCTTTTATAAAACAGGTATGAAGTGGGTTGAAGTAGACGGTTGCCAACAGAAAAATTTGGGCGTGGTGGTTTTGATAAAGAAGAGCTATAATGGCGCTCCCACTTTATTAATTACGATGCACATTGAAGAAGACATCATAAATAGCTCCTCACTCTCTTTTCCCCTCCCATTCACATTTTCCATCATAGTTCACCACAAACCTAAATACAGTGTGTATAAAAAAAGTGGACACTTAGAAAAAAAATTATTTGAGAAAAAATTCATGATTTTGAGATTATTTTTTTATATGAATATTTTACCTTGGACCTAAGCTATCTGATGATACTGTTGGTATTGGAAGTATTTCACGCGTGAGTGAACACGGCCTACTTTTGTCCAATCTGCCAAAAATGCATTTGCGCACAGAAATGTGTTCTTATAGTCATATGTTTAATGCCTCACAGACCAGTGCTGCAGAAGCTCTCAACTGATGTGCACAAGTATTAAATTCTTAGCATGCTCAGAGAAGAGCTAATATCAATTCTGTGACAAGAAAGACAAAAATAAAGCAATGATTCAGATATACCCCACTAAAAAAGAAGAAAATGTCATGTTTGCGAAATGAACTGTGACCCCAAAAATGAAATTTTCTTCTTTTTTTAGGATGTCTACTTTTTTTTGATACACACTGTATATTTCAGCTAACCTCTTGATGGTTGGTATCATAATCCAAATTGATTGATTGATCGTTATCTTTGAAATTTTAAAACAGCTACCTGTGATCCGCCGTGTATGAACTACGGAGTCTGTGCAGGGCCAAACGACTGCATCTGTCCTGCCGGGTATGGGGGACCCACGTGCACACGTAAGTGAATTGATATATCATGGGATTTGTTTGATCAGCTTTAGATCTAAGATAATGTAGTTGCAACAGACATATTGCCCTTTTATCAGGATTTACCAAATTATTGTGTACAGTGGCGCTCGAAAACATCGTCACGTTACAAACGCGTTTAGTGAAACGCGTTTCTTGAAATGATGTTCAAACGCGACGAAACGCGAAGCCAGTGTAAATGCGTGCGTGCGTGTATTGAAACAAATTCGTTCCAGGAAACGCGTTTGTAGTCGTTTATAACTTAAAGGTAAATGACATGATTGGTGGTAATCCTCAACTTGGGCTGAACTACTCTAGAATCAAGTAAACTATGCAGGGATTCCCCTGTGAAAATCTTGTAGTCAAACGGTGGCTCATTCTAAAATAACTAATGTCAACATCCCTCGTGGCAGGCAAACCTGCAATGTGGTTCTCTATGGGTCCTATTTTATCGTGCCCCGATAAAATAAAAATACTAGTATGTTCATGCTTGATTCTCCTTAAGAGAGACAAATCCTTCCAGCTGGGAGATCTACTCCAGCTGGTGTACAGTTGGTATATATTTCAACTCATTTGGTTCTTGAGGCATTTTCAAGTGTTCCCAATCATGTCAATAACCTTTAACGATGTTTTCGACCGCCCATGTAATAATAGGATGAATCTTTTATTACATTGTAATAAGAATCAAGTAAAATTAAAATCAGGCACAGAAATCAGATATCATTTGCCATACTTTTGCCTTTGAACATTTACTGCTGAGAAACAACTCTCTAACTCGAACTTCGTGTGTTCGTGTGTTTATGTGTGATCTAAATTTTCCAGAAATAGAGCATTCAGAATCATTCTTGCGGTTACATACTAAACCAACAGGCATTAGATTTATGAGGAAAAAATGAGAAAAACTACAAATTTGTGTCCAAAATGAATGGGAGATTCTCCAAACCGTCATCAGGAAGACCTGCCAATGCAGTGTATAAGATTCCTCCTTATATCAATAAGGATTAAATACATTAAATACACTCATAAATCTTGAACTGTTCAGCTACATTTGTCCAAACTTATTTTCGTTCTCTTGTTGTTATTCGTTATGCCCTGAATATACACAGAAGTTTGAGATCATTCCCCTGTGATAAAGAATGTTTGTTTATAATCTTGAATCATGGCCTTCCCGGTAATAATTTTTAGTACATGAACGTTTTTCTTGACTTTTCAGCTACTTGCAATCCTCCTTGTTCCCATGGTGGTACGTGCCTTCGCTTCAATCGTTGTTCATGTACGAGTGGGTACAGTGGGAGAGGATGCCAACAACGTAAGTATACATCGTCATCTCAAACCATTCGATCTCATTAAATTGATAAAATTCAGGGTTCTCAACAATGGAGTGACACACGTTATCTTAGTTTATCTTTGTTAAAGATAGAGTTCGGGATTTGCACGCCAGAAAACGGCAAAATGAATGAAATCAGCTCAAGTCGTTCACAACGTGAAGATTAGTATAAATAAACACCTGTCATAGAACCTTTGGATTATAGAATACGTAGTTTTGTTGAAAATCTGGACGGTTAAATTTCAAAATTTGCAAAGTGACGATCACGTTCCGTTAGTTCCAACTTGTCTGATCGGCCGCTAGCCGTCACGCATAAAACCATAGCAGTGTGCGTAGTCACCCACTGCCCGTCAGCTGGTCATGCGTATTGTGTTCTGCAATTTGAGCAAAATTTAAACTCGCGGAGAGAACAATATTCTGGTAGCATATCGTTATTAGTTTTTCTCATAAAACAATAAGTTAGTGTATGGATCTTAAACTTTCAACACACCATTTGTAATAGAAGTACTTCACTACCGTTTGGTAATCATAATAAAGGAAAGTGATGGGCTTGCAAATCCAGAAATCTATCGGAAACGGGAACGGAACATGTAGGGCCTACATGAAGGAAATAGTTAATATCGTTCACATGATATGGTATTAGATGTTTTGTTTTTATGATCATATTTTCAGCTACCTGTGAGCTGCCCTGCATGAACGGGGGTAACTGTATAGGACCCAACGAATGCCAATGTGCAGCTGGGTTTGAAGGTCTACAATGTGAAACACGTAAGTTTAAGACAAAATGATAAGTATTCATGATGCATTTGTGTGAATTTTCTCCTCATGTATGAATCTATTGCACTATCATCAGCAAAACTGTAACGGACGAATCACTTTTCTGTCCTTTTTACTATACATCATTTTATTAAGGCTTAGGTTAGTGCACTGTTTAATACAGTTATTTTGATCATTCTTTTTTTTGTGAAGACAAATGCAATAATTCATCTTATTCTGGCGGTAGTCTCAATTTCCACTTATGATGCAATAATTTCCCACAAACGGCTCTTTACTGTGGATAGACCGACCCATTTAAAACAATTACCCCTATGAAAAGAAATAAACTTAAACTGTCTGACAGGAATACATTTATTTCAAATTTTCGTTCATCAAAAATACATCCAAATATCAGTTCGAATTTCAGGAGTTGCCTGAAAGTTAGAAACTTATATATGGCAACCCCTTTGTAAAATATAAAAATGTTAAACATAAAACAACACTAAAGAAAATCATAGAAGAATAATACAAAGTTACTACAGAAAAAAATCAAATGTTACACATAAAGATTCCGGTAAAAATTAGAAATGAGTATTTACACTTTTAGTCAATTATATGGAATCATTAGTATTTCAAGAGAAAAAGAACAGTATACATAAATACTTGAAGTACTAGACATTTATGAGTACTTGTATTTGTATAAACTAGATGTATCGAACACATATCAACTGAGATAAGTTAAAATAATCAAATTTTGTTTATCATAAAGATATAGTTTTATTACGTTCAATACACATGACTCTATGGATTCCGTTTTATATTTCCAGCTCAGTGCCAACCACAGTGTGAGAACGGAGGCACCTGTTATGCCGCAGATACTTGTATCTGTCGGCCCGGTTACTATGGACCAAGATGTCAGTATGGTAAGATGGATTCTTCGTCATTATTATATCGAAAAACACACGAGACAATGCGATATTTTTATGACAGTAATGCTATGATCGAAACATAAACTGTAGAAATATATATCAATGCAATATTTTGTCATGGGAATCTCAACGAACTGATTTATTAACCACCTTCAGATTATCGGGAATGTTTTACCCCCGGGTTTTACCGTGGTAGAAAAAAAATATTACTCCAATGTATATATGAATTAAAAATGCACTTGGCCAATAATACACCTGAAAGATTTAGTCTTCTTTAATGTTCTTACCCTCTTTCTCCAGTTCCACTCTTGCTCATTTTTTTTGTATTTTGGTGGTTTATTCTATATTACTGTTTTATTACTTGCCTAGACATGTGTGAATTTCCATTACGTTTCATACTTACATTTTTTTTTATTGTCAAGTGTATTATGATAATACTTCTAACTCCATGGACTTACCAAAGACTCGATAGAGCAGTACGGATTCTTGAAAGGCATCCACTGATTAGTAGATGAAAATAAATGCATGGTGTGAATAAACGTATCAAACAAATATTCAGACATACTCATCCACCTATTGCTTTCATTAATTAATCACTTTATACTACTAAGCTATATGTGTTTGATGAATAATACATTGTAAAAATACTAAACACTTTAATAAACACTTTTCTGGAACACTTCATGAACACTAGAACACATTTCATAAGCATGTTTAAGTGTTTAAGAGTTGAAAATCATAAATGCTTCAACAAACAGTTTTGTGTAGATTAAAATACTTTAGTTTTTAGGTATTCATACAAATATTTGTTACCGCGTTTATGATTTTCAACACCTAAATACTTGAATGTTTTTATGATTTCATATTAAACGTGTTCAAGTGTATACAAAGTGTTCCAGGAATAAACATGATAAACTTCTGATAGCATATACGTAGGTGATACACAAAATTTCTAACTAAGCGTGTTTATGATTTCAAGATAAACGTATTCAAGTATTCATAAAATGTTACAGAAAAGGTGTTTATAAAAGTGTTTAGTATTTTTACAGCGTATGTGCTTTCCTATTCACAGAACAAGTCAGATGTTCTCGACCGTGTCGAAATGGAGGAACTTGTATTGGTATTAACAAGTGTAGATGTATTCCAGGATACCACGGAACATTGTGTCAATCAGGTAGGTCAGACTGACTTGGACTACCATAGTATCTTGTATATCACGCAGGAATTTCATGAAATCTTCAGATTATTTATATTTTACTGAAAGACTCATCACGGTATACATAAAAA
>JZLH01S0613265.1:74136-87105 GCA_001188425.1 Eucidaris tribuloides
TAATCTTCCTCTGTCATCCCAGTTTTCACACAGCTACATCAGTTATCAATTCGACCTCAAGTCTTCTTCAAAATATCTCTGTTCACATCACATACTAGTTTCGATATTTTGTCACAGGGTAATTGCAGCATAGAATTAATAAACCATATATCTGATAGTTACTGGTATAAATATTTGAAGAAAAAAAAATCAAATATGTCATTTTTCAGGAGATAAACTTCCATTTGCTGAAATACCTGTCAACTCAACAATATATTGAGCAATATGCAGGTATTTTCTTAAATGTTTTACCAAGTTCAAAGCCCAAGTATAGTTTAGGTAAATGGTGAAAACGTGTTTTAATTTATCTGCATTTTATATTACCCTATATTAGCATCTATTAATGCCCTAGAATTCACACGCCCTTGAACACTTCCATTTTTAAAGAAATTGATGAAAAAAGCAAAAAGTTGGGCGCCCACATTTCCTATAGGAAATGCACATAGTGATATGTGCACTCTGACCATTAAAAAATCACAATATGACTTTCTAAACCATTTATTTTTGCAGGTTTTATGTTGTTTTCTGATGTCTGGGGTGAAAATAGAAAATAGAAAATAGAAATAATACTATGTGAAAGATTGATGAGAAATAGTCTGATCAACCAAAACCACATACTTTGGCTTTAAGAATATACATTTGCACTTCCATGAGTACTTTCTCATATATATTCTGGCGGTTTGCAAATGAAGCTTACAAATTTTACATGGAATAATGAATCATGATCATAATAATTTACTACTTAATAATTACAATTAATCTATCTCTCTTTTCTCTGAATCAGTTGGGAATGTAATGTGCCGTCCGGCTTGCCAACATGGAGGTACCTGCCTACCCAGTAACCGATGTGTTTGTCCCCCAGGAACGTCTGGATTTCGATGTGAAAAACGGTCGGTACCTCGGAATAAACCTCATCCCCAATCTATTTAAAAATAGAGAAAATAAAAGAAGAAGAATATAAAGATTAAGATTTGGATCCAGTAAAGTTTGAACCACGGACCTTGTTATTGGCAGACTAGCTCTCGAACCACTGATATAGCTGAGAATCGTTGAAAGCAACCATACCTTTGTATTCTTTTTTCTGTGTGGGTAGCATGTGTGCTAAGTTATACAATGTAATCATGACGAGTCTCACATGAAGAGATCATTCATAAGCTTCCGCCCAAAGAGTTAATGTGCGCCCGTACCACGTATGTATCATGGAAACAAAATAATCGCTTCCGGGACCCCATTCAGAATACCTGGCTGAAATGAAGAGAAAAAGCGACAGCAAATACATGAAAATTAATCTAAAATTTGAAACGAAAACATCAAATATATACTTTTATGTGCACGTGCAAAAATGATATCTTATAACATAAAAACTCGAGATATCAGTGTGCTTAGATAAATTTTTCATAGTTCAGTGCGTGACTTCAGAATTTTCGAGAGTACGGGCCCAGGTGCAACGCATCGCAGCTGATTGTTTTTAACAGGAGAGCTGCAGTTGTACTGAGTTAGGCTATGGTCAGAAATAGAAAAATTGGCCTGCTCGGTGACCGGGCGGCGAGTTTTTAGCCAATTTCGCCCGGTCACCGAGCGGTAGCCGCCCAGGCACTGCTGGTTTTTGGGCATCGGTGGGTCGCCGCTGAAGTTTTAGCGCGCAGTTAAAATTCTGGCGGCGCCTGCTCGATTTTACTCACCGCCCGAAACACGCACGGTGTCCGGGCAGTCACCGGGCGCTCGCCGCCCAAGACATGCCCGGTGTCCGGGCGGTCACAGGGCGCTCGCCGCCTGGGCATCGACCTAATCAAGCAATCACCATCGAACGATTTATGTTAAATATGTTACTTGTTGTTGTCGGTTTTAACGGCGCATATCAATCGATGACCGATTATTCCCCCCGAATAATCTACTTTTCGAAGCTGCTTAATAAAAGGTATAGTCTAGGTTCTACCCGTTGCTATTTCGGTTTAATTCTCCGAGTTGCAGCCAATACTCGAATATCGCGCCACGCCGAGTGAGGGCGATTACCCCAATGATCAGGCGCGGTTCTAGAGTAAAAGTTGTAGGGGGGCTACAGGGGGGCTTGACGGAAAGATGCGAGGGAGCAAAGCGACCGAGCGGGGGGGGGGGGTGTGGGAGGGGGGATACCCCCCGTCCCACGGTAGGAACTTTTTGATAATACACATAGAAAAGACGTGATTCTGGGCATGGTAAATTCCCATATTTGAAGGTATATTTTATAGAGATGGATTGCAGTTAGGATTTCAAAAAGTTGAAGGCCTACAGGAAGTATGTGGAAAAGTTGTTGGGCTCCGTGTCAATACTAGTGAGAGAGCAGAAGCGCTCGAGCGGGAGGAGTGGTGTTTGGGGGGGGGGCCTCCCACTGGAGGAAAATTTTTCCAAAATACGAACAGAAAAAGGTGTTTTCTAGCATGGGAAATTGATATTTTAAGTATATTCACTGGTGTAGCGAGGATTTTTCCCAAGGAGACGGCGGCAGGAGACGTTTGGATGGATCGGACTAAAGCGAAGGAACATACCACCCCCCCCCACACACACACACAACACACACAAACACACACACAAACAAACAAACAAAAACACGGGTCGGTAGGACGGGTCATTTTGTTACTTCATTTTAAATTCATTTGTTTTGGGATGGGAGGGGATTCCCCTGCCAAGGTCAGAAAAAACTGCATTTTCAGCTTTAAAAATCTATATTTTTGGCTCCCTTTAGCGACAAATCAATCCGAATATTTCATCCACTTTCAATTTGTTATTCTGGCTAATTAGACAAACAGTATTTGCATTTTTACCTTAAGCGTATATTGAATGTTTTGCGCGCGTAGCGTGCCGAAAATTTTGATATTTTATTACCACGTCAATGAAAATATTGGGGCAAAGGTATTGTTTTGTTAAATTGAAAGAAAAATGATATGTTTAACAAGCAATGTAAGACACAACAAAACCATGAAACATACACAATATTCAATTTTGCGGCGCACCTCTCTTGAAAAATTGTCATCGTATATTGAAATTTTTGCGCGCGTAGCGCGCCGAAATTTTTGACACTTTATAACACGCCAATGAAAATCTTTTGACAAACATATTGTTTTGCCCCCTCCCCCAAAAAACGGATAAATTGAAAAATTATATGTTTAAAAAGCTGCGTAAGCACTGCAAAAACATTAATTGTATCATTACCACGCCAATGAAAATATTGGAGTAGACATACTGTGACATATTGTGTTTCTCCCCCACCCCCTCCAAAAAAAAATGACAAATTGAAAATAATATGTTTCACAAGCAAAGTAAAGTTATGTAAGGCACTACAAAACCATTACACCTACACAATGTTTTGTTTTTTTGTTCGCGCTTTGCGAGAAAAATTGTTTTCGCGCCGAAAATGTTGACAAATTGAAAAAAATTGACAAATTGAATCATTCTTAAAACGTAATGCAAGAATAGCACAAAGTACTACAAAACCATTACACAATGTTCAATTTTTGCAGGCTTTGCGAAAAACGTGTCAGCATAATGTACTATTGCAATTCTGCGCGCGGAGCGCGCCAACAATTTTGGATTGTTCTTACTTTTGCCCCCACCCGTTAAAAAAAATGACAAATTGAATTATTCTTAAAACGTAATGCAAGATTAGCGCAAGGAACTACAAAACCATTGAACTATTACACAATAATTAATTGTGTGGCACTCCTTTGCACGAAAAGTTGTTAGCTTATATTGCAATTTTGCGCGCGGAGCGCGCCGAAAATTTTGACAATTCGTTTCCACGCCAATGAAAATATTGGCCCCACTTATCCGAAAAATGGTTTGACCTGCGTCTGTGCCGTGATTTTTCTGTGACTTTTATTTCATGCTTTTAATTTGTTTAGCTGCTGAATGGGGGGGGGGGTGGTCCTAGTATGTCCCCCTGCCTGCGCTAGTGGGTATATTTGATGAAGATTCACGATTTTAAAACAAAAATGTTCAGGAAGTATGTGAAAAACTGTAATTGGGTATTTATACTTGCGTGAGGGAGGAGGACGGGTGTGATGGGATGGGGAACCCACGGCAAGAATGTTTTTGAAATACACATAGCAAAGACATGTTTCTAATCACAGTAAATACATATTTTAAAGGTTTATTCATGAAAATTATTATAAGGATTGTTGTGAGGATTTCAAGACGATGTACATGCAGTAAGTAGACCTATGTGAAAAAATATAAATAGGTAGTCGCTCGAGGGAGCGAAGCGACCGAGCAGGAGTAGTAATTTTTTGGAAAATATGTGTTAAAAAGACGTGTTTCTGGGCAAAGTAAATACGTATTTAAACATTTTTATTACGTCTTTCTATCAATATTTCATCTATGCTAGATCGCTTCAGTTTATATATTAATATTTTCATTTAATTTTTTTTTGTCCGAAAATTTTTGGGGGGCTTGAGCAATTTTTGGGGGGCTCAAGCCCCCCCAAAGCCCCCCCGTAGAACCGCGCCTGCCAATGATTGCGTCGGGCGACTCAATCACTGGGGTAATCGCCCTCACTCGGCTTGGCGCGATATTCGAGTATTGGCTGCAACTCGGAGAATTAAACCGAAATAGAAACGGCTAAAACCTAGACTAAATAAAAGGCCGCCGAGCGGTTGCCGCCCCGTCGCCACCCGGTCGCTGTTGGGCAATAGGTCAGTTGCTGGGCGGTGAGTTCAAAATCGGTCAGCGTTTGGACGGCGCCTGCTCGATTAGGTCGGTACCCGAGCGGCGCCCACCCGGCCACCTAGCGTGTTTTGGGCGGCGAGTAAAATCGAGCAGGCGCCGCTGGAATTTTAACTCCGCGCTAAAACTTCAGTGGCGACCGACCGATGCCCTAAAAACCAGCGGTGCCTGGGCGGCTGCCGGTCGGTAACCGGGCGAAATTGGCTAAAATCTCGCCGCCCGGCCGCCGAGCAGGCCAATCTTTGTATTTGTGACCACAATGTCAAGCCCTCCTCAGCGTGCTCCACAAGAGACAACAGCTAGATTTTTGTACAGTTTTTTAAAAGTCCATGTGTATTTTTTACAGTTTTCATTAAATAAAAAAGCCAAAAGCACAAGAGAAAACCAATGGAGCCGGAGAAAAAAAATCTGTATTGTTAATGGCCACAGTGGGGCAACCACATAAATATAACCAGATTGCCAGTGAAAAATATTCCGGGAGGAGCCCAGTGGTCCGCCGCCAGTACGCATTTATATCTGCAGGGTCCTACCGATCACCGGCGGGCTACCGTCCGATTTCTTAAAAATCGTCCGATGGCCGGTGGGAGACCGCCAAATCGCCTGATGACCGGTGGGAGACCGTCCGGGAATCGGTTAGTCATCAGTCGGTTACTGCCCGGTCGCCGCGCGGAGAAGCTCCCTCGATTTTGCCCAGTTTTGACTTAAATCGATCGGTGACCGACAGGAAATCGACAGGGCGCCGCCTGAGCATCGCTTGGGCTTTACAGCCCGCTCAACCTGCTCCAAGAATCGCTGGGCGATGCCTAAATTCCAGCGGCGACCGAGCAGGCTATAAATCGGGCGGTCGCCGCTTTTATTTGTGACCGTAGCCTTATGGTTTGGCTATTGTCAGCACATATCTTTGAACCAGTTTGACGTCATCACTTCTCTCTCTATAAAGTGTATTTTTTCTTATCTGATTGCAATAAATTCATGTTTTTTTTGTTAAAGATATCATAAAAATTGTGTACATGTGATAATGTTTACATTGTTGTATTTATCTTTCTAGTGACTGCCCTCTTCAGACGTACTCCCAGACATTAAGGCGTGGTATGAGGCGGTGGGTCAAGGAGAGTCGGTTGGCTCCTTGTGGCACGTTTGGCTGGAGGACATGCACTGTGTACAGGTGAGGACCACTTTACAACAACCACTTACGTGTACAACCTGAAAAAAAACACGAACAGAATGACTCCGAAAAGAGTTGTTGGTGCAATACCCAGGAAAGGGGTTAGGTTTGACCAGGAATTGGTTCAGGTTTGACCCGGAAATTGGTCCAGTTTAGACCAGGATTTGCTACGATGAAATCCTTACCTGGGTCAATTCGACCCGTTTCAGGATGTAACCCCAACAGATCCTTTTCCGAGTCATTTTGACCTCGTTGTGTGTAGAGTGTGACATCCATTTACCGTCATCATAGGGATGATGGTCAATTCATCATTAGAAGATTTTGCGGACCGAAGTGGAAGAATCATCAAAGCATAGCAAAGATGTTTCCATAAAAGCAAACCAACAACGGACAATGGACGGACCAAGCACAAACAAACAAGAAACAACAAAGAAAGAAAGAAACAAACAAACAAACAAAGAGACAAAATCGCATACATACAAAGAGAACAACTAAACAACCAAACACGCTGACGACTATGACACAAAATGTCTACCGAATGCTTATCGATACCTGTTTTATGGTTTTTGAGATCTTTTAGTCAACATTGTACGTGAGTGGAAACTAACGAGGACATTATCTTATAAAATTTGAATTGTCTAGTTTTTATCAGCAGTACTGGTTCATATCAACATTTAAGTGATGTTGATATTTGCATTTAATTCTCATGAATTACTAATGTAGTGTAGTACTAAAACGAACGTAAAATAACTCATCAAACATTCCAATAGTGTAATAATTATGTCCTCTCTTTCCTCCCGCTGATTCAATTTTACAGAAACGTCCAGAAGTTTGTATACGAAACAACTTCCAGGGTTGGTTACAGGTTAGCGTGCTGAATAGAATAGAAACGGGTTTGGGATTCTGGATTGGAATAATGAAGGAGCCAGTCTTGATATCGACAAGGCGAGCGAGTGAATTTTGGGTGAGCCATTTGCCAAATCTTTAGAGCGCCATCTCATGTCGTTGTTATGGACAGGTTCTGTATCAATACGAACTTCCATTCTTCTGCCATCATCTATGAGAATACGGTCACGTTAAACTACACCAACGTGGTTTATATTTAATACATATTTTTAGACTTTTTATCCAGTCATGTATTTGTTATTTATTTACGTCTTATCATTTTTACAGAGGTAGTGTTGGAATAATGGGTTTGTTTGGAGGTGTTTCTATACCTTTCTTTTTATGCACGTATTTGCATGTTTGCTGATATATCACATAATTTACATAATTCTACATTATTAGATTAATTTATATCAAATTAAAGTAGCCGGAACATCTATAGTTCAATTATTTTACTATAGATCAATAATAAAAAAATGAAAACTGCCAAATGTATAAAACAACAACCAAGTTAATGTAAGTTACATAGCATTACCCCCTTTCCCACAAATGGATGTATTCGATTTAGTTGCTATGCCAACTCTTTTGTGTCCCGAGTTTCAACAAAACACATCATTAATGTTTTATCATAGATTATACTGTCGATAATTCTGTGAAAGAAAGAGATAAAATAAGTTGCAAAATACGCATTAATGTTTATTTTCTTTTACCTCTGGCCCAAGTGAGAAAAGGATAAACATTTCCTCTACTCCTCCTCCTCCTCCTCCTCCTCCTCCTCCTCCTCCTCCTCCTCCTCCTCCTCCCCCTCCTCCTCCTCCTCCTCCTCCTCGTCTTCGTCCTCCTGCTCCTCTTTCTCCTTATACTCCTCCTCATCCTTCTAGCTCTTCTTCCTCCTCATAATCATCATCCCCATCATCATCTTTAAGGTCATTTAATATCTTTTTTTAATGAGTGTTTCAACAGAAGTATAATGTCATAAATATTTTCTTCTTTAAATTTTCTGAAGGAAAAGCCAACTCTTATTACACACAATGTTATTTTATCCAAATCACGATATTGTTTAGCACAGGCCACTGTATTCTTGGAAATTTGCGATGAGAATGATATAAAATAAAAAAAATAATGTGCTTAATGTCGAGAAATTTGGACATGTCTAAAAAAATTGTGGGAATTCTGGCAGAATGATGATTGTGATTAGGCACTCTTGAAATTAAGCTCATCAATTTTTGAAATATGTCAGTAACGGTTAGTCGGATGTGTAATAAAAAACACGCTTTTTGACGGTGCCTTTTAAAGTATTTGGTTATTTTTTGATAAATTAACTTTATTATGTTACCTACAAATGACTCCTGGCAGAGTAGGATACGTTTCTTTAAAACCATCGTTACGATGGGTTTTAGGTTTTTATTGCTATTCCTTGTCTACATAATGATGGTATATGCTTCATCAAGTTTACATAGAGTGTCTTCTATTGATAACACCAAACGACGTAGATATGGTGTGAAGTAAAGAGGTATTAACAAGTAAACTATAGAAAAAGAGTGAACAGTTTACGGCAATTCAGCTTAATGAGGGTTCTTTATTCAAAATCGCTGTTACGATTTTATGACTGTTTATATAAGGTATTTCGGCTTTTACTGCTGTTCCTCGTATGTATATGACGGTATACTTCATTTTCCAAGTTTATATAAAGTATATTGAGTGTATATCTTTTGAAATAATAAATGGAAGCTTTTATAGTGTGAAGTAAAGAAGTGTTAACAGGTAAATTATATACGAAACTAGCGAACAGTTTACGATGATTTAGCTGAATGAGGGTTCTTTACTTACTTTACTTAAATCCGTTGTTACAATTTACGACTGATTATATATGGTGTTTGGACTTAAATTGCTAATCCTGGTGTGGATATGCTCATTTGTCAACTTAATATAAATCTTCTATTGGGTGCGAGTCTTTTAAAGAAGCAAGCAAACAAAACAAATCAGATAATATGGTGTTGTGAAATACAGATGTATTAGCAGGTAAATCATAAAAGAAAACAGTGAACAATTTACGAGAAAGAAGCTAAATAAGGGTTCTTATAATTACATTTAATTGACAAAGAGAATTACTCGTATAACGACTGTTTACATGTTGTAATGACAGGAAATGCACACAAAATGTTCACAAAAAAGGTTCACGTAAAATTGTTTGATGTAACTCGTTTGTGAGTACTTCCTGAATTTTGTGTTATCCAAATCCTTTAATTCAGTTGATCTAAACTTTAAGAACCCTCATTTAGCTAAAGCTTCTAAAGCCGCTTGATGTTTTCTGGTATAATCTACCTGTTAATACTTCTTTATATGTAACAACTCCATGTAAACATCCTTTGTATTTTACGAAATGTACACTAGATAGTAGATACTTTGTATAATCAGATACACATACCTTTATAATCTCTTGATGAGGGTTCAAAATAAGTACTACTCACGAACTTTTTTACGGTACTGTAATGGTAGGGGTGGTTATGTGAGAATATTGCAGTGATACCACAGCTCTAGCTAGTTGTGTTTCTTTCCAGGATGGTGAATATAGCATCACGTTTGCTCTTATTGTGTCATGTGAAGTATCGCCTCCAGATCTGATTTATGTTCATGATTTTTTTTAATGTTTTTCTTTATAACCATTAAAATTTAAGAGGAAAACAATGAATTACGTCGTAATTTAAGAGTCATTCATTGTAAAATGGATATCATAACATTGTCCAGAGTATTGATTTTGTCGTGTTTTCTAACGTTTTTACATTCATTCTCTGAATTCTGCACGTTATGTTTATCAAAATAAATGGAACATATTTAATACCGAAACCTACTCTCCTACAATTGCATTTTGTGATTGTTTTTGACTTCATTGTGTAGTAATATTCTATCAAAGCCTTGGTGGATTAGACCAGGGAGTTGTATAACAACTCCCTGATTAGACATTTTTTCCATGACCCTCTCATACAGTAACACCAAACATCATAAAACAACATCAACTGTACTGATACTTGCATTTCCAGACTTTCTTATTTTTCAAAGCTAACTGACACTGGCAACGTTTTGGACGTCTGATTTTCAAGGCATTCATAGACGATAGGTTTATCTTAAAAACATTAATGAAGGAAACTGTCCATTTTACACCATTTACCAAAAGTATACATTGCTTTAACAGACTTGCGGTTGTCATAATCGGGGTTAACGGGGTTTTAGCTATATGTACTTAATGCGAATATTGTTGTTTAAGAATAATGAAAGAAAACTCCCTCTCATGCTGTCTGTCAAATAATTATCAAAGATACTTGGCTTCGAAAAAACATTAAATCTGTCTGCAAAGCATTCTACACCAAAAATAAAAATGAAATGAAAATGAAATGACTTGCGCCCTCATTTCATGGATTACGTCAAACGTCTGTCGTAAAATAATGACTTGGCAGAATCCTAAATCAACAACACAAAGCAAATGTTACCATCAAATAAAAAGAAGATAGAGCGTGAAAACAGCAATGTGGTATATCAACCTCACTGAAGCAGCCGATTGTGTTCTACCAGGGAGTTGTTGTAGTTCTACATTGGATACGTATTTACTTCGCGGAGTATTTAAGGCTTTTGTTCTTTATTGGCGGGGTCATTTAAGGAGTGAGCTATTTATAGTTACAATGTAATCTCCGTCGTTGTCACCCATCACGAGACACTATTTTACTACTGTGTGGGTTTATGGCGCGTTCATTCTTTTGTACAGTAGTAGACCATTTACTTAACAGGTGAATGTATTTCTATGAGACCTCAGAAGTCAAAATTAATAAAACGTAGCGGCCATGGTTCATTCTTTACGGAAGACCCCTTGCATATTCTCTAGACAAAATAAGAGCAAACAAACAAATGATCAACAAAAAGAAGAAAAAACAACAAAAATAATCAAATAAACAAGCTAACAAACGGACAAAGAAACTAGCAAACGAAAACAACACATTTAGGGTAGGACGGTGCTTATATACCTAGATTTTGAAAGAAACCCCCTACTCCTGGTAATGATATATTTTTTACCCCTGATTTTGGGAGTAGTTTCCTGTGTATTTTCCAAGATATTCAAGATATGAATTCTATGAAAACTACCCTTTATTTGTTATTTCAACATTTCTCGGGTGACTTTTACCTTAGAATCTTGGCCGAAATTGACCCCCTTACCCAACAAAACTGGAACGCCTCTGCGGCCCACCCGACCCAGGGGGAAAAAGGGTGAGGGCTTCAATCCTATTAAATAAAGTTGAACATGTCTCAAAATCACGCTGCAAGGTAATAGGATGGAAAACGTAATGCACGACTATATTCCGTTAAGAAATAATGTACATTCTATAACCTCAAATATAAATCAACATTTAAAGCGCCGAAGAATGACAACACTTTCTAAATGTTGCATTTAACATTTTGGCCAGCTTAAAAGCTAACAGTATGAATGTTGCATCTAGCTGCATGAAAGGTTAGATATAACGTGTAGAAAGCGTTGTCACCTCTCCGCCCTTTAAAAATGTTGAAATAGCATTTCAGTTTTCAGAGTGTACGTTACTTCTCATATTTTGAAATTTTTAACCTTTGATTTTCAAGGAAAGCATGACATCGTGAAGTTCGTGAGAGGTGGAGATTTCCATAATTTTTCATGTTTCATGTATATTGACTCAGTTTCTTTTGATGGTGAATGATTCAAAACATTTTGTGTTGGTGTGCTCGAAAGTAGAAGAAATTCTGTACGGATGAAACAAGTGATTGATTTGAAATTATGAAGAATTGACTGTTTTCATTCCAAACGAAAGACAAAAACAAAAACTAAAGCGTAATAAATCAGAATACTTATTGTCACATGGTCACGTGGAAATTTGCTTTCATGATAATAGTACGCGAACATTATATTGCACACTTTGTGATTTTAATCTCAATGAACTGAAAGTGAATTTCATAAAATTCGAATGATCTTTGGAGGATATTAATTACATCAAGACATTTCCGGGAGTTATGCTGCTATGTCAGTAAATACACAGAGCACCTATGTCAAGCTCATGCATAAAATTTCAGTTGTTGGAGAAATACCAATTAATTATGTAAAAGAGGTGTCCGATTCCGTGCTATCTGGGTAACAAAAGGTATGCTGCCGGTAAATTCAGGGAGCACTATTTCAAGCATATACAGAAAAACTCAGTTGTCTTAATAATCTTTATAAATCCAAGTAACGGAAAGAGATGTCCGACTTCGTATTTCTTACGATGTTACATAAAAAGGAAAAAGTAAAAGTTACGCTGCCATGCCGGTAAATTTAGGGAACCAATATCCAGCCCATAAAACCCTGCAGCTGTGTTAACAATCTTTAGAAACCCCAATAACATTAAAGGATGTCTGATTGTGTGATCTTTTGTGGATGCTACGTACAGATATTTCCGACTGTTATGCTACCCAGTAAATTCAGGGAGCACCTACAATATCAAGCCAACATAAAACTTAGTTGTCTTAATAATCTTTAGAAATCCCATGACAGAAATAGATGTATATTGATTCCGTGATCTTTTCAGGATGTTTCATCAAAAAATTTCGGCATGTTATGTGCTACACGTAAATTGAGGGAGCACCTTAATCAAGTCCATACACAAAAACTCAGTTTGTCTTAATAATCTTTAGAAATCCCAATAACAAAAAGAGAATGATCTTGTACCGATTTCATGATCTTTACAGGATGTTACATAAGCGAGGTAAATTCAGGGAGCACAAAATATCTAGTCCACAAAACCTTGCAGTTGTCTTAATAATGTTCAGAAATCCCAATAACATAAAGGGATGTCTGATTGCGCGATCTTTTGTAGATGCTACATGCAGAAATTTCCGACGGTTATGCTACCTAGTAAATTCAGGGAGCACCTATAATATCGACCCAACAAAAACTTAGTTGTCTTAATAATCTTTAGAAATCCCGAAACATAAAGAGATATCTTCGTGCTATCTGGACACCAAAATATATGCTGCCAGTAAATTCAAGGAGCACCTATAATATCAAGCCAACAAAAACTTTAGTTGTCTTAATAATCTTTTGAAATCCTCCAAACATAAAGACATGAAAGAGATGTCTGATTCCGTGCTAACTTCATTGCATACCAGCGAGCTTGGAGACGTGCCTTCCA
>JZLH01S0613284.1:31199-53330 GCA_001188425.1 Eucidaris tribuloides
AGAGAAGAGATAATTCCAAGGCAGAATGCAAAATTGCTTTAACCCTAAATTGCCCGGGCTTTTTGAAAATTGCATAGCCCAGGGGGGTGAGGGGGCTGGCGTAATTTGGCCGCCCACTTTCATATCTCCGGCCAAGCGCATTGCGCGGATGTCGCCGCGAAAATTGCACGTGCATAGAACCGGAATTGTAATCTCCAAGACTGTATAGTTATGTTTTTTGAAAAATTAATTATCTTCTATTTTTAAGTATGTAATTATGCAAATTATGTATAAAATCATATTTTTGCCTATAACTGCACTTTAAACAGCTCACATAATGATAATTTTGTTGGTGATAATATTCTTTTTGACATTTGCTAACAAGTTATCGTCAAAAAAATTGCTGAAGTCAGAATTAAATTTCTTATGTATTTTATTGTTTCATGAATTTCTTATGTATTTCCTTGTTTTTTGCGATACCTTTTGGTTTTTTATTGTTTTTTTCGATGAATTTGTCAAGGACACTTTTTGCGATCATAAGAGCATGAATTAGTAATTTTCAATCAGTAAAAGTAAAATAATCATTACATTTATCGAATTGTTGGCTGAAATACACAATTTTCGGCATTGAAATAACAGATTATTTCATGTTTTTGAGCGATTTTTTGTGTGACCATGCAAGTACGAAAAGGTTGGGGCATAATTCGGACCGCGTACATCGGACGTCGCGGAATTTGTCTCAAAAGGATGGCGCAAGACTTGAAGTAAAAGTCAGCGAGGCGACGGGCGGTCAAAAATTTTCGTGCGCGGAAATGGTCCGCGAAACTTTGTCGGGGGGGGGGGGGGGGCTAGATTTTAGCCCCCCCCTGGGCCAAGATAGGGTTAAAACAAAATTAGCCAGCCCCCCCCCCCTGGGCTATGCAATTTCAAAAAAGCCCGGGCCAATTAGGGTTAAAGCAATTTGCCATCTGCCTGGAATTCCCCTTATAACAACATACAGCTAGGAACATACTCACACATTTTCAAAATTCCCTGACTTTCCATGACTTTCCTGGGCAGAAAACTATAATGCTTTTCATAACTGTTTTTATATCTTTTAAGTACATAAAAATACACCATTGAAACACTAATGATGGCCATTTCCAAAATATTTTAATTCTCCCAGATTTTTCTCTAGAAATTGATGATTTCCCCGACTCTCCCTGACTTTTTAGTTCTGGAAAAAAAAAAGTCAAATTCCCTGACTTTCCAGAAATTCCTGAACATGAATTAACCTGTCACTACCTTCCTTTTGCCAAAGTAGGGCAAAAGTCGCGTCCACTCCGCCAAACTTATGGTAGCCGTACCCATGCTTGAGTCTGGCTCAATACACATAACCGTACCCATACCCACAGGTATGTACCCGTATCCATGCTTCAGTCTGGCTCCATACCCATACCCATACCTGAACCAGTACCCATGCTTCCGTCTGGCTCCATACCCATACCCGACTCCATACCCAACCCGTATCCATAAGTCTGTACCCATACTTGTACCCATACCCGTATCCATAAGTCCATACCCGTATCCATAAGTCTATACCCATACTTGTACCCATACCCATGCTTCAGTTTGGCTCCACACCCATACCCATACCCATACCCATGTTTCAGTTTGGCCCCATACTTGTACCCGTACCCATACCTGTACTCATCATACCCATGCTTCAATCTGGCTCCATACCCGTAATCATACCATGCTTCAGTCTGTCTCCGTACTTGTATCCGTACCCGTACCCATACTCACAGTTCCGTACCCATGCTTCAGTTTGGCTCCATACCCGTAGCCACAGCACCATACATGTACCTGTACCCATGACTCTGACCCACACTTCAAGTCTCGCCCCCCCCCCACTCACCCGGATGATCTGCCACAGGATCCCCAATACGAGATGTTCAGTTCCGCTCATGAGATCAAAGGGGTCGATGTTGACGATGCTGCAGCCGATAGACTTGGCCGAGTTAAGGGCCAACGTCAGGTTCTCAGCCTTGGTGTACTTGTTCAGCTTGTTCTTTGTGATGGCCCGCTCGTCAATCGTACCCGGAGAGGAGAGGTTGATGAGTTTACTTTAGAAAGAAAATGGCAGAAAAACAAGGAAAACCTTTAGCACTTTCTTCTGATGTTGTCACAGACATAATTTAAAGGCAGGGAATGCAATTTGAACCCCTCCAACAAAACAAGCAACTACTGTAAAACACTATACTTTCGCGACATGAAACTTATATAGCAAAATTTGGTAGGAAGAAGGAATTGGGTGTTTTATTAATCAATTATCACAACAATTTATAGAAAATATTTGTTTCAATGCCTCTGGCACACGGTTTTATCAAATGTAGAAGTGCATTGCGCCCTTTGTAAGTGACCGCGCATTATATCTCGCGAGACATTTGACTTCTATAGTACACAGTCTTGTACTGGCATTAAAAAAAGTTCACAAGCTTTCGCGTGCATTTTATTTTCGCGAATCTCGACTCCTAGCGAAATTCGCGAAAGTTTTATGCTCGCGAAAATTTCTGGTTTTACAGTACCCCATTGTCATATACTATAAAGTCCATACAGTGCCATTTTCTCAGAAAATTGAAAATGATGTTACCTGTGCATTCAATATGTAATAAGAAACATTATTTCATACATGCTTCTATGAAAAAAAAATTATCATGAACCAATAAAAAAAGTCATTTTAATGAATTAATTTTACATGACATACATGTATGGGGAGCTGCTCGCATGCGATGTCACAAAATTAACTTTGAAAGTTCATAACTTAGCTATTCTTCGGTGGATTTTCGCCAAACTTTCATCAATGTTTCATTGTTCTGCTTTCATTAAAAGCAACTTGATGTCAGGGTGGACCTTGCCTTTACTGTAAAAGCAAACTCTGAGGGTTCCGAGCGTTCAACCCGGCAGCTAGGCTCCCACTCATACCTTTCCCCCAAGATTTTCTACCACCGACTTACCACAATAATATACCATCTCCAACCGCCTTGAACAGGTTCTCTTCCGCATCGTCCTTAAAGGGGATCGAACTGTGAAGGTTCTGAGCGTTCAACCTGGCTCTGCTCTCACCATTACTTATCCTCAACGATTACTACCCATGACTTACCACAATAATAAACTATCACAAATGGCTTTAAATAGGTAATCTTCCTCACTCTCCTTAATGATGGGGACCAAACTCTGAGTCTGAGGGTTCCAAACTTTAACAGGCTTGGTTCCCACTCATTTCCTACCACTGACTTACCACAATATCACAAATGGCTTCAAGTAGGTTATCTTCCTCACTCTCAACTCTTTTTGTGCTAAATTAATTTCAGGGAATAATGGTGATATTTTCTTTAAATCTTTCTTTCCTTTTTGCACAATTGATACTGGTAACTACAGTAGATGTTAATTCGTCACTGAGACGAATTGGTGATCCGCGTAAACGCTCTGATCATTAAATCTGAACAAAATGTGACAAACAATCTGTACCACATATCATTACTTGCAGAAAAATGCCCTTCATCACTTTAAATTCTCCATCAAACATTAATTGAAAATTCGCCCGCACGCATATGGTTCGCACCCGTGATGACCTTTGACCTGAATGTATTGTCAACCTAGTTTGGATATCTTACTCGACTCCAGTTATGAGATATGCCCGAAATACGATATTTCTTTGTGACGTCATAGATGACGTCACAATAATTGGCAAGGAAACTTATGTTTGATTTCTTGTCTACGCTTCATAAGCTATCGGAATAAGCAATAAAAATTAGGTGTCACCGTTAATTCTACAGAGTTATGAGTGATTTAAAAATCACTACGCGCCCATGCGCGCGCATTTATGTTTTTCGGGCATATAACCGATATTTTGGGTGCTGGCAGTCAGGAAAGGGTTCTAAATGATGTAGAATTCAGTCAGACATCCAAATCCATTGAAAAATCTATGTTATCTTGTCGGGAAAGGGGTGCGCGCGAAAAAAACTCGCGCACCAAAATGCTCTAAATGACCTGAAACATATAGTGCTGTTAATAAGAAGTCATTTGGAGCTTTTTAAAATTTTGACGCGCCCGTATGCACCCATGGTGGCGCGCGCGTGCACATGGCTAGGCCCAGCAGTTGACCTGTGACCTTATTTTTATGTTGGTCAAATTTGATTGGATAATTCTATTTCAATAATGAGATATCGATAAATATCTGTTTTTACTTATGACGTCATAGATGACGTCACGGATGCTCTTTGACAATAACATGATTACCATGCCGAGGTATTAACATGGGGCATAAGTGTGCTAAGTTACAAGACTATTGCCGTCATCGTTCTTGAGATATCGTCTGAACAAAAATGACCAGAAAGAAATACAAATAAAAGAGAAAGATTCTGACGAAATCTATGGTGATCCGCGTTTACGCGGATCACCAATTATTCTATAGATGTTGCTGAAGCATTATGGCCATTTGTTAGCTTTTCTGGTACAAACATAACGGAGAAAACTAATTATTACGATTGTTGAATTTAATTGTATGAATGAGAAGAAGTGCAACATTCGCGTGCAAGGGGTAAATGATGGGGACCAAACTCATACCTGTCCCGCAGATTTTCTACCACTGACTTACCACAATAATATACCATCTCCAACCGCCTTGAACAGGTTCTCTTCCGCATCATCCTTATCAATAGGAAGTATACCCTTGGCTAACAGATCGGCGTCCTTCCCCAGTTTTGTGTTGATGAAATCTAGGCAGAGAATATGATGATATAGATTAGGATGATGACGATGATGTTCATGAAGATGATGATGATAATGATGATGTTAATGATGATAATGATAAGAATAATCAACAATAATTAGAATTATGATAATAATACATAGTAACAAATAATATAATTGATTAAAGTAATATAACAACTATTAGATCATATATATAATGTAGTTAGTAGATAGTAGTAGGTAAAGTAGTAAGTAGTGAGATATTAGTAGAAGTAGTATAGTAGTAGATATAGATGATATAGATAGAAGTATTACTGATTAGATCGTTATATATTAATTATTATTATTAATTATTATTATATATATTATTATTAATAGACAATAATAATACTAGTTATATAACCACCAATTATCATCATAACAATTAATTACTAAAAAGAATAAACTAGACATAGTCACCTGACAATGATGACTAATATAACCCACCATCGATATCAAAGTAATGTTGCCATAATGCCTGTTACTTGTGGCAACAATCGATTCGAACATTCAGAAAGATGTCTTTGCACATCTTCACCCCCAAACCAAATGTGTCACAATCACATGAATTGAGGAAGAAACTGAGAGTAGTTTGATCCGGCAAGATTTGCAATGAATAGTAGCGATCCGGCGCCATGATTGTATATTCATGCCCTTCAAAAGTTCTATGTTGGCGGGGGTACTAAAAAGCTGAGCGTACTAGTCTCTGATAAAGGTCTAAAAAGACAATCACTGAAAATGCATGTTCAAGAACATCAATAAGTGACCACCTAATTTCACAAAAAACCTTAAAAAACCCGCCTATCCAGGCCAGGGGCTAAAAACCCCGCCGCACCCACACACAAAGGTATCGCGTACCACTTCTCCGCGCGCGAATATATTTTTTGACCGCTGTCGCTGCTGATATTAGCTGTCGAATGGCCATTACTTTGAGGACCAAATTCGACGATGTCCGAGACGCAGTCCGGAGTAAGACAAAACTTCGTTATATCATTGTTACACCAAATAGCTCCAAAACATGAAACCGTCGTGTATTTCAATGCAATTGGTTTTCAGCCAAATTCAATAATGTATGATTATTTTACTTTTACATGTATTGAAATTAGCGAATTTTAGGCTGTTATGGATGCAAAAGTGTCCCCGGAGACTAAATTATCATCAGAAAACAAAAAAACAAAAGGTCCAAAACAAAGAAATACACTAGAATTCATGAAAAACAATAAAACACATAAGAAATTAATTCGATCAGCCATTTTTGACAGACAATTGTAGAAGTGTCAAAAAGAAAACACCAAAAATTAGCATCTGTGAGCTGTCTTAAAGGAGTTATAGCAAAAAATGTAATTTTAATACGAAATATGCATAATAATTAATTACTTAAAATAGAAGATAATATTTTCAAAAATCTAACCATACTGTTTTGGAGATTACGTCCGGCTCTATGCACGTGCAAATTTTCGCGGCGATCGCGCGATCCGCGGCCGAGATCTGAAGGGGGGGGCCAAATAAGACCCCCCCCCCCCCCCCCCGGATATGCAATTTCAAAAAAGCCCTGGCTGATTTGGGTTAAGACTGCTGTGTTATAGAATTTTTGTCCACAGGACATTTATTCTTAATTTGTAGATTTTTTTGCCAGAGACATAACAATAGTTCACAGTTTTGTGTTCTAGTGTTTATTTGTCCACTGAAACACAAGCATAGGCCAATATCAAAGTTTGTCAATTTTGTAAGTGAGGCTTCCACCAATTATGTTCAACAGTGTCAAGCCTCATGGGAACTACAGAAACTTGTATGCAGAGGGTAAAGGAGAAGTTTCCCCAAAAATCAATGTGTATTCGGTGAATCCCAAACATTTCTAGCTATCCAACCATGAAAGTTCAAACAAAACTGGACAAGCCGTTCAAGTTATATGATTTTTTAACAACATTAACCCGTTGCCTCCGAGATTCTGAAAATTCCATAGAATTAAAGGCAAGGTTCACCCTGACATCAAGTTGGTTTTAATTGAAGCAGAACAATGAGAGAAACATATTAATGAAAGTTTGGCGAAAATGCAGCAAAGAATAACAGAGTTATGAGGTTTCAAAGTTTTAAATTTGTGACGTCACATGCGAGCAGCTTCCCATACGTCATGAATATGAATTCCATAAATTGCAATTTTTTAATGATTCATGATAATTGAATGAGGGCTTTTTCATAGAAGCATGTATGAAATAATGTTTTTGATAATATATTGAATGCACAGGTAAAATCATTTTCAAGTTTCTGAGAAAACGGCACTTTTATGGAATTTATATCACATGACATACATATGGGAAGCTGCTCTCATGTGACGTCACAAATTTAAGACTTTATAATTCCATAACTCTGTTATTCTTCGATGGATTTTCATCAAACCTTCATTAATATGTTTCTCTCATTGTTCTTCTTTTATTAAAACCAAGTTGATGTTAGGGTGAACCTTGCCTTTAAACACAGGCCACATCCAGTTCCCGTAGCCACCGGGTTAAGAAATATATATGTCACCCTCTGTAGCTGGCTATTCTGCTCAAGCCTGCGATGTCATACCAGAACAAGTCTCCATTGTTATTATACATGAATTTTCGGAAATCTAAATTGTGGGGAGCTAGTAACAAAACCGCTGAACTATCACCTTGAAAAATAAACGTACTAGATTCATCTAAGCCCTCACATGTCCAAGAAACAAGGACAGTGAATGTACATCTTTCATGAAAAAATTGAAAATTTGCCAAAATTAACGTACAATAAAAATGGAGAGTTTTTCTGGTATGACATCACAGGCTTGAGCAGAATAGCCAGCTACAGGGGACGACATATATATTTCTTAATATTGTTAAAAATCATAACTCTTGAACCGCTTGTCCAATTTGATTGAACTTTTATTGTTGGATAGCTAGAAATGTTTGGGATTCACCAAATACGCATTAATTTACGGAGAAACTTCTCCTTTTAACTCTTAACATGCCGAAGTCGCAGATCTGCACCAAATAATACACATAAAGTCCATAGAAGTGTAAATCCTCTGGCACGTTAAGAGTTAAGAGGTTAAATCACAGAGGCTTGCCCCAACCTGTGAAAGCGACTCTCTCTTCATCGGAGTAGGAGTGTGTCGTGCCAGTGGAGGACACTTCCGATGTACCCGACTTGGCCGTGATTCCCGACCGCTTGGTCACGGCTTTCGTGAACGTGGCGGCGACCTTCCCCGCTTGGATATCGGTATACAGCTGCGAAAGAGAGAAGTGACAAGAAATGAAGAACTCATAGTATGAATATCAAACATATATAGCATACACCAGGGCTCGACACTAGCACTTGCCCGCTTGCCGGGGGGCAAGTAAAATTTCATGTCGGGCAAGTAAAAGATCAAAATGTTTAAACCGGGCAAGCAACAAGAGCCCCGGGGGGGCACGACGCTCACCTGAGGTCTCGCAAACTCTCTATGGTACCCATAGAAAAAACATCAGTTCTACATATAGTTTTGGCCCTTGGAGCCTGATATCTAGGCACCAACATAGCCAAATGAACCAGTTGAAAAACTTTGCCTCCCCTTGCCACAGCTGATTTTGCCAAGTTAAATTAAATTCTAACATCCGTTTTTATAATAACAAGGCACACCCTAGTATCTAACATTTGACCTTTGACCTACTTATGTGACCTTGACCCCCAAATAACATTGAGGTCCCTGTTCCGCATCTACCACCCAAGTTTGGTTACAAATGGGCTTGTGGCTAGAAAGTTACATGTACCTAGTTTTGGCCCTTATGGGCCCTGTCCCCTGGGTGTAACATTTCAGGACCCCTCTATCCTCTCCCCCTAAGCATCATTCCCACCAAGTTTAGTCTAAATCCATTGATGTGCTTTAAGAAAAATATGTAAATGTGAATTATTCGCATAGGGCCCTCCTCCCAACCTGTTGCCCCCTCACGGGCCAAACGGGGCCACCCTGAGCCTTGTCATGAGAAACAATAATTCATCACATAGAGAGGTATCTACACACATAGTGACTTGGCTAAACTATTTCCAGATCTAGAGAAGAAGATGTTTGAAAATTACTTACTTCTGACCCTTTAGGGGCCCCGGGGGGGGGGGGGGGGGTCGAGGTGTACAATTTGAGCACCTTGAATCTCACCCTAAGTTTGAGCTAAATGCAATCACGCGTTTTAAAAAAGAAGATGAAAATGTGTAAAAGTTTACACACAACACACGACGAACGATGAACGACGCACGACAAACGACGGACAACAGACAAAAAGCGATCGCAATAGCTCACTTGAGCCTTCGGCTCTGGTGAGCTAAAAAAGCATATGGGCTCAACTTTTTTTTCCTCACTTGCCCTGGAAAATCAAAAATTTGGTTGCGCATTTTATTTTTTTAAAGTTGCAATTGAATAAATTACAAAGTCACACTTCTAAACTTAGATTTCTTTTCACTTCTCTTTATTTTTGGTAAAAGCATAAAATAGCAAAATCATCTCAGAAAATTCTTTTTATTTAGTCCTCACAATTTTCCATATGAAAAACAATTATTCCTACAGTGTACTATTTATTGTATATTAGTAAGTATCAATTAATAATCAATAATTTCTTTATTCATTCATTCATTAATCCATGCATTTTGTGATGTTGAATAAAACAACCTTTTGTTTGTACAGGCATGTATGCATTTATTTTTGTATATTTCTGTATGGTGGACAAGTGTAAAAGAGGATTGTACAGGACTGATAACAGACAAATTTTCTATTCAAACTTGACATTGAATCAAGACTCAGACTTTACTCCTGTTACCAGAACTTCACACAATTTATTCCTGATTTAAATTTTCCTTTATGAATGAAATGTGTATGATTAAGATCTGGAAATACATGTACCGTCTGAATAATAACAAAATATCTGAATGGTTTCAATTGTTGATCTATTGTTACAACATATTTCCACCAAGATTAGAATATGGCAAATTTATGAAATCTAGCTTGATCAAATGAACAGTGTAACTTATTATGACTCATTACACAAATTAGTAAATTGAACACCAAAATACATGTTATTAGTTAATCTTTTAAATATAAGTCTGCTGCTCTGTACAATGAACCATACATAGTTACATGCAGTGCATACATCACAAACCATACCTTTAAAAAGCATCGCGTCGAAAGTGGATATTTGATGTTTTAAAGTTACTTGATGAGCACTCTATATGTGCAATCAACAAAAGTTATCTTTCTTTTTTCTGTCTGTGTGACTGTTTTCATGCATTATGCAATTCTTGTTTAAAAGCCTCTTATATCTAGTCGACGCACAGTGATGTTAAAATCAAATACGAGATAAAAATCTGCCAAGATTCCCGTCTCGAAACAGGTGAACGGCGGATTCATCGTTGTTTAGGCCCCCAATTTTCGGCTCTGGTTTCCGAGACCCGATAAAATGATGCATGTCAATGATCACTGAATGATGCTGAAAAACAGAGCTCAAATTGCAGTCTGATTTTCCCGGAGTTTTAGTTCAGTTTTTAGCGGATTTGACGGCTTTATTTAGGATTATTCTTAAAATTTGGTGAGCTTAATACACAGACATTCAATACTTTTGACAGATTACAGTATTCTCTTATATTTATGATCAACTCTTTAACACTATCAGTGCTGAATATTTTGTTTAGACATCTTATGTGTGTTTTTTTTCGGAGTGACACATATGTGTACAAATCCAACAATTGACATCTTTAAAAAATACAAATAAACTAGAGAAGTTCAAACTGCGCGCGATCAATGGGTATGCCTCCGCCAGCTACATGCACGTAGTACATGAAACTGGCTCATAGTATGATTAATATCGAATTTCAAGCTACCAAGTAACTGTAGAGATGTTGGGAACTGTTCACTGACCTATGACCTTCAAAAGATTAAATACCAAATAAGCTTTCAAAGTTTCAGGAATTCACTGACATCTCACATGAAATTATTTGTCATTTTTTTCAGATCTACTCACCAAATAGAAATTAAAATGGACACTCCTAACTGACATTATAGGTAGAAAATAACATTTTGGGACAAAGTTCTTTAACCATGATCTTTGATCCCGTTGACTGCACAAAGTTCATTGACCTTCGATCCTTGCACTTGTCCTTTGACCTGTGACTTGACAGAATATTTATTTGTGCAGTGTAACTGCCCAATTATATCAACAGTGAGCACTCATAACTGAAGTTATATGTAGAAAAAGGGCATTTTGGGATAAAGTTCATTGACCTTTGACCCCTATGACTCTGTCAACATATTTGCCATTTACTTGTGCACCTAACTGCCAAATTATATCAACAGTGAGCACTCATAACTGACTTTATAGGCAGAAAATGACATTTTGGGACAAAGTTCATGACCTTTGACCCCTTTGACTCTAACAAAATATTTGTCTTTAATTTTTGCACCTAACTGCCAAATTACACAACAGTGAGCACTCCTAACTGAAGTTATAGGCAAAAAATGGCATTTTGGCATAAAGTTCATTGACCTTTGACCTTTGGCGCTTGACGGATTTGTCCCAAAATCTAATTAATTTATCCTTGCCTAGTGGTTCATCCTTGGTCCAGGACTTATTAAAATCTCTACAGCAGTACTTGAGTAATCTTGTTCACAAGAAAGTACAGACGCACGGACGTTCGGACAGACAACCTGAAAACATAATGCCTCCAGCTCCCTTACAGGGCAGAGGCACTAAAAACTGAATAAAATCCTATCAACTTAAATCCTTATTATCTTTCTTGCTACACTGCTCTCAATAATCAACAATGTGTAAGCATTGAGTTGAAAAGTTTGACAAGTCAAAGGCAAAGTTCACCCTGATGTCAAGTTGGTTTTAATAAAAGCAGGACAATGAGAGAAACATATTAATGAATGTTTGGGGAAAATCCACCAAAGAATAACAGAGTCATGAAGTTTCAAAGTTTTAATTTTGTGATGTCACATGCGAGCAGCTCCCCCCTATAAGTCATATAATATAGATTCCATAAAGTGCCATTCCTCAGAAATTTGAAATTGATTTCACATGTGCATTCAATATATTATCAGAAACATTATTTCACACAGGCTTCTATGAAAAAATCCCATTTAATTTTCATGAACCATTAAAAAGTGGCAATTTATGGAATTTTCATAATATGACATATGGGGAGCTGATCACATGTGACGTCACAAGATTAAAACTTTGAAACTTCATAACTCTTGTTATTCTTTGGTGGATTTTCGCCAAACTTTCCTTACTATGTTTCACTCATTTTTCTGCTTTTTATTAAAACCAACTTGATGTCAGGGTGAACTTTGCCTTTAAAGGCACAATATCTTGTGAGTGATAGCAGATGAGCCTTTTTTAGGCAGTTATAGTCTTTTGTACCAGTCTCTCAGGCTACTGATTTTACATATCGCCCATAACAGACAAATGTGCTCAGTTTATTTTCAAGTACCCAAAACAAAAATTTCCAAGTGAAGAGACTACAATCACAGATTGGCCCAAGATTGAAATAGATACGGACAAACATAATTTTTATGACCTAAACTGAGGGAAACAACAAGCTTTACAGCAGTTTCCTATAATAGTTTTATGATCAAGGAACGAGTAAAGCTTGTGTATGTCATGAAAATTTTATGAGTGACAGCAATTTTCAACATCTTGCTTGCAAGTTGAAAGTATTGTCCTGTTGAAGACGATTTGATTTCACTATAACATGCATTTTCTATAGACCCCAACACAAGATATCTTGTACTTAGACTCCAAAGGGATAACACGCATGGATAAAGTAATAATTTTGCTGTCATTTATACCATTATGTGGCGTTGTTGATTTGGCACACTTAAAAATAACTTACCAAAGGAATTGGGTAAAATCACTTTCAAACGGAACATTATAGGTGACACCTATTCCTATGTCTTTGAATGAAAGACACTATATAACATTGTGGAAGACCCGTTTAAAAAAAAATGTCAAACTATGCTATCTGACATATCTGACAGTGTTTGAATAAACAAATAAATACCCTAGAACACAAAAGTTTAGACAGTTATGCTGTCACTGGTAAAATATGTATAAAAAATGGCACATGAATTATTCTCGGCCGGTAGAAAAATCTGCAACACAGCAGTCTATGGGGAAAAACTGGAATGGTCTCTCAATGATTTTTACACTTTTAAAGCACTTAATGATCATTTGAACTGTAATTTTTTCAGGGCTGCATTTTTAGACTTGATCAAAGACACTACTAGCATGGGGAATCGTGAAGCTCACCTTTTTTTTTAAATGGAAGCATTGTTATACAGTGCCTTTAAAGGGAGTGTATAGTTTTGGATAATTTTTAAAATAAAATTTTGTCCTACTGTGTTTTTAGATAGATCTACATCATTTATTAATGCCCTGAAAAGCACATGTTCTGAAATGTTTCTCTTTCTTTTAATGTGGAAAGTACTAAACAAATAAAAGTGTTTGGGACCCATGATATGTTGGACAAGGAAATCACAAAATGATATCTGGGCAGTTCCATAACGTAACCCAGGAATGACAGTCAGACTCATTTTTTGGGACTTTCTTACCAGTGTAAAACAAAAAGTCATTTATTACAATGTCAAATATGCTGCCCAATTCTATGCATATTACTATTTACAACAATTTCTCTCATGTTTTTTTCCAAAAAATCATTTCGATTAATGAATTGGCATAATTTATGAAGCTTGGTAACGGAATGACGCTAAAAGAGACATGGTTTTCACAAGATAGATGTTTTTCCCAAAACTCTGTGAATTATATGATTTAATGTTGTTTTAATGGTACTAAATTTGAAGATTGGAGTCCTACATATAATTTGATTCATGAAACTAAGGCATTTTCTAATTGACTAATAATTACAGTCCAATTAATGGATTAATATTTGGTAACGGAATGACGGTAACAGAATGACGTCGGGATTATTTGAAAATATCTTCAAGTTAATAGACTTTTGTTGGAAAAAGCAACAGCAGTTATCATTGTACTTAAGATGCTTCACGATTTTCAAGGACAAAACTGCTGAAAAATTGTAATTTTGCTGTTTTTTGCATAAAACTGAGAATTTTTTATGTATGCCACATATAGCATTCTAGTTGTACTGTTGCTGATCTCCTAGAAGACATGACATTTCCAATGAACCGAAAAATTTGGGGCAGAAATGATGACCCCCATCACTTTCGCGTGGTGGAACTTCCATCTGCTCTCTGAGCGACAAGATACATGTAAGTTATTGGAAATCCAAATAATAACTGGTTTTCTGATGTCTGGAGTGAAATACCATTACCTGCATGAAAGTTATATTAAAATTCTGGTGATCGATCAAAACATATCTGGCTTTAAATGACATCAAGTCTTTGACAGAGACCACAATGAATTTCAAATATTTCCATATTAAACTAAGTTCTAAAAAATTTCTTTCTGTTTCATAATACAATAGTTGGTACGGGTGCAAGAAAATTTATTAAAGCTAATCTTAAACACAAAGAGATATATTATATATATTCTTTTTTTTGGGGGGGGTACATGAGTGGGGAGGGTGTGCAGTAATAAGCACTAAATTTATCCAGTCTTTTGTGAGACTTTTTTTTTCCAGTCAAAAAAGCGCACAAGATAAGACTAACCACTTCGCAGCGGTTTAAACATTGTTTTACATTTCCTACGAATGCTGAACTGCTGAATTTATATATATAAGTTTTTTTTGGGGGGGGGACATGAGTGGGGGAGGGGGTTAGCAGTATATAGAACAAATTTATCCAGTCTTTTGTGAGACATTTTTTTTTTTTGCAGTCAAAAACGCACACAAGAGAATACTGACCTCTTCGCAGCGGTTTAAACATTGTTTTACATTTCCTACGAATGCTAAACTGCTGAATTTGATTTTGCAGGTCCGTTCTCTCGCTACCATTCCCCCGACGGCCAAGCAAACGCTTGTGCACAGACCAAGATAACAAGTCCAATTCGGTAGATACATATGTTGTTTGTATAGAATGAAATTTGTTTTACATTTATAAAACAATTACCGAACAGTTGTCGGGCCAAAACATCGGGCACAGAATTTGATATAAACTCCTTGATAATAAGAGGGGGCCAGCTTGTGATCAATTGTACCATGTTCCCGGGGTGTCAGTCAGAATAAAATTCATGAGTTAATTCGGTGATATGCCCACGGGGTAGTGACAAGTTCTGAAAAGATTCTGACCAGTAATTATCATCTCATCAATTCTTTGCTGGATAATTTTCGCCCTCCCCTCTCTCCGTGTCCTTGCTTGTCAATTGACCATCCTCCTCTCCCAAATCCATGCATATCTATATCCATCTGTCAGGCCTGTATGCCACCCCATACAAAAATAATTAAATTACTCTCAGACTTCGCAGCCAAAACTAGCCCAAGCCCTGTGCCCCGAGGGCCCTCCACATGCATAATCAGATCTGATAACATTATAAGATGAACATACATAACGCCACGCATTCCACACTTTGTTGATAAAATGTTAAAAATATCCCACAGATAGAAAATTGACAAAAACCTTCTTTAAACCCCCGACAAAAATACCAGCTTCTCAAATCGCCTCCCCTTGTTTGGAGAAGTGGTAATTGTAGACAAAAGACAAGCACCACTGATTATGTAATAAATTCTTTTTGAGTCATACAAGAAGAACTTCATAAATACAACAACATGTTGCCCCTCAGGACAAGCGCTTAAAAGGAAAAGGAAACAAAGAAATGTTTGTCAAAAGCATGTGATTAAACACTACAAAAGAGAGAGAGAAAATGTAAAGAAAAAGAAAAAGTGACAGAAAACAAAGAGGAAATAAAGAGGAAACTCATAGCAACACCTGCTCCAAAAACTTGCAACTTGCAATATGCATGTATCATTCCCAACTGGCCTGGTGAGAGATATCTGGTCATTTCTGTTCTTAGGTTTCCTTCACATTAATTTTTGAAGGTTTCTCCATTTCCTTTCCACGCCCAGCGGCAGAGCCAGTACATCTGAGCTAAAGGGGGGTTGTAATGCTAGAAGGACAAAGTGCAATGAGGGGGAGGGGGGCCAAAATCAAGTTTTCCTCTCCACACAGTCAGTACAACTTGTCAAAGGGGGCAGGGGCAGAATCAAGTCTTCTTTCCCACACCCAGTGGCAGAGCCAGTACAACTTGGCCAAGGGGGAGGGGGTTATAACACTAGAAGGACAAAGTGGAAATGGGGTGGGGGGGGGACAAAATCAAGTCTTCTTCTCCAAGCCCAGGGGCAGAACAAGTTTGTCCAAGGTTGGGGGGACAAAATCTAGTTTTCTTCTCCACGCCCAATGGCAGAGCCAGTGCAACTTGTCCAAAGGTAAGGGGGGGGGGTGTAATGCTAGAAGGAAAAGGGCAAGGGGGGGGGGTTGTAATGTTGGAAAAGCAAAGTGCAAAAGGGTGCGGGGTGAAAAAATCAAGTTGGAAGAGGTGACACTCCAAATCAGGACAGGGCTAGTTTGAGAGTTTTACAATTAGAAATAGAATGTGGATAATAAAATCAGGGCCTAGTTTGTGGTTTTCACAATTAAATAGTGAATAATATAACACTTCTGACTGGAAAGGCAAGAAATGAAATGTCAGGGAGAGACAAGCCCCCTTTGCTACCCCAATGATATCTGCCACTGATAACCCATCATGGCTAATTATTTGCATGGAACAATAATCTTGAGTCAGTTGGCAAATATTTCTGCTGCGTTGGAGTCACGAGGTCATGCAATATGTGTTATTTACAGAATACAAGGAAATGAGCGATGACCATGCCGATAAAAGAAATGTACATGTATCATTAACAACCATAGGAATGTGACATCTTTGCTTTGATTCACAGTTTGACCACAAGAATAATAATGAAAAAAATAAAAATTGTGGTGACTCTGAAACAATAAGGGGCGAAATAATAAATTTCTAACCTTTTCAATCATTTTTGTGCTTAATATTTTTTTCAAGGTATTCTCAGAAATTGCTGTGACAAGAAAATATCTTTGGTAGCAATATGTGGATTCAATTTCTACTAACAGCATTTATGATGCTGGTATAAACACATTCTTTTCATTTAGCTGAAAAAGGTAGGAAAAAATATCAAGACCATTTTCTTCCAGAATGAACAGTTAGTGTACATGTATACAGTATTTGCGTATAGACCGAAATATTTGAACTCAAAGTTGATTTTGAAGTGCTCCAAATTCTGTCTTTTCTATTTCAGAGCTGCCAACATTGAGATGATAGAATCCAGAAGATTTCGCAGAGGCACGATTTTGTGAGGGAGTGGCGGAACGTTGTCCCACGGGTGGGAGTTTTGTGTAGCCAGCAGATGAATAAGATGCATATTAAAAATGTTAGAGAGATTTCATGAATTGTCATTGACTAAAAATATACTTCAGGCAATACAGTAGATTTATGTTAAAAGAAAATGATTTTTGAAATAATTCATAAAAGAATGCATTTAACATGGAAATACCTCTATTGTCTAGAGGGGGGGAGTAGGGACAGTGATTTTCCGTGATCGCGGAAAACGGACGGAATTCACGGAAACAGCCTTTGAAACGGAAAATCACGGAAAACATATTTTTCCTCAAAATGTTCACATTTCGAAGGGGAAAACCTCGAAATTTGAAACAGAAATTACAAGAAATTGACCAAACAAATTGCTCTGAAACAGTTAAAAAAAACTTGAACACCACTGAACCAACCAGGCCGATTGCACAGTGCATCGACATACCACGTAGTAGACGACATACGAAAACGAACACACGACTCACGAGTGATACGAAAACATCACAGATCACAAACCAACAAACACATAGAAAAACACATGATCAACATTCAACACAAACATGTCTCAATCACGTCAAATTAACCACAACAAACCAACCACACAACCCTTGATACAAAATTAGTTATTACTTATTCCAAAAAAATTCATCTTCGACTTGTTCAAGACGAACGTGTCTCTCTGGGTCGGCAGTCTTACACGACCGGCCGGCCGGCTATATACCAAAGACGTATACCCGCCGCAGCGCTTCTCCAGCGCTCTAACATCTTTGTCATACAGTACCGGCCGGCCATTGAATGGGTCATATTTTGCGCACTACGATAGTGGGCACAAGTTCTAGGACCGCACAGACAGCGGTGGATCACGACAGTCTTTAGACTTGGCGACCCATTACCGCGCAGTGGTGGTTGTGTCATCATAACACAGGGAATCATGCAAACAGATTTACGAGTCTGCGCTGCAGATACGCGCGCTAGGCTTTGCGGCGCACTGACAAGGCGATGTAGCATAGTTGCGGACTAAGCAAGCGTGATCGTGCGTGGACCGGCGATGTTGGATACAAGTAAGTCGGGGAAACAGTTAGAAAAGTGGAAGTAATAAATCTTCTAGCTCGTTATCCGAATTTACAATTTAAACAGTTTTAAAATCCCGATTATCTGGGAGATTTGGCATGGGGTTGGGAAAACGGGGATTGGAGTCAAAATCCAGTCATTCCTCCGCAGGATGGGAGACTTGCCAGCTCTGCTATTAAACGTAAATGACATAATGGGGGTAGTCCTCAAACTTGGGCTGAAACTACTACTAAAAGAATCTGCAAGTAAAGCTATGCAAGGATTATCCTGTGAAAATCGTTGTAGTCAACACGTGTCTCATTCTAAAGATAAACAGTCAATAACACTCATAGCATGCGAAACTCTAACTGATGTGGGATCTCTATGGGGCTTACTTTTATCGTCCGGAAAAAAGTAAGATACCCTATGTTATGCTTGATTCTTTCCTCAAGTGAAAGCATATACAGACAAATCCTCCAGGTGGAGATCCACTCGCTAGATATACGGTAGTGGTAATATTCAATCAATTTGTTCTGAGAGCATTTTCTAAGCGTTCCAATCATGTCACTAACGTTAGCTTGCTGTCGTGTATTTTCAGTAGCATGTACAGGTAATTTTCTCCAAGTTCAAAGTCCCTCTTGCATAAATTATAGTGCCTCTCACGCTTGAACAAAGCATTGGATGTGACGTATGCCTGTAGGAAATAAAAATATACCTTCAAAACATACAAGAACATGTATGTGCCACATCATTCGATTTTACGCGAATTTTATCATTGATGAGAGAAGAAAGCAAAAGTATTCAGAAACATTCTGTTAGCATCTGACAGTAAAAATTCTGACACCATAACATGCTATGTTTACCAATTCTTCTTGAAACACAATTTTAATTTTTTTCATCAAGTTAATCAAAGTATCATTTGGCACTGGTAGGAGTCGTCATTTGTGGAAGATTGAAGGTATTTCACAACATTCATGTGTGAGAATAAGATATTTCTTAACAAAACTAAAGATTTGTTTAATGGCAATTTGAAGTTGCACTGAGATGACATTACTTCATATTACACATTTGTTAAACACAGACAATGCTACTTTTTCTTTTCTTTCGTTTTGAAGTGAAGAAGACTGGAAGAGATACTTGAGGAGAGGATACAAAACTGCAAGAAAAGTACTTTCAGTTGATGTTGTAATTCAGTGGCAATGTACAACTGTTATTGCTAGGACTGCGCAGGTAATAAAACACAGCCACAGGAAATAACAAACAAATCAGCAAATTAGACCACAGATGGGCAGGCAATTTAGAAGCAATATACGATTCATACAGCTACACTCAGAAACGAAAGACAGCGCATCAGCATGATAAAGTTTGAACAATTGACGTCTCAGCGCCTTTAAAAGCGTAATGAAAACTAAAATCTTAGCTAGCAACCGAGATGCTATGCCACCTATACTCGGATCAGTCCATGTCAAATTGCGGTGAGCAAAATTGGAATTGATTCGGCTATAAATAGAACTACAGCTCGCCCAGCAACCATTTACGAATTAGAGATGCGTTAATACGCAGATGATAAGACACACAAACGAGTCTCGCCCATTTTCATGCCGCACATCATTACGGTAATTTAACAATCAAAGCATCGCAAAATAAGACTCTGGAAGGCTAGCTAAAATAACATATGTACTGCAGTAATGAATTGATTGGATGCGGGAGATGGGCCTTCCTCGGAAAAGGACAAACGTTATCCATAACTTGACAGGACGAGAGCACTCATCCAGCTGAACCAGTAAAACGCAGACCTTGATGTCAACTAATGCAGACAGAACTGTACTTAAATAACTCTTTGCTGCTGCCTTTTTCTATACAATTCATTTGCCGATCCTCCGATCTGTGAGAAAACAATACCACGGTATACACGACTGACCTTCTTTGGGAAACGCCGGGACCGCTTGTCACAACTCTTAAAAGCGGCAAACGGCTCAATCCACATCAAAACATTAAACGTAAAAAGCAATATTCACATTGCAAACACAAAATAACGCACAGCTAAACGCCGTGCTTTCTTAACCCGCAACATCTCCTTAAGAGAAAACCACTATAAAATCATGTGTGCCGGGTCTGTTTCCATAAGGAGCGGCACACAAAGACGACAATAAACTACTGATACCGCGTACTCAAGAAATGAAAATCTCTCTACCATAATGACTGCCGCGGGCGATTTTGTCCAGCGATGTACATAATGGCTGTAATAGTGCGCGAGCAGAGGTGAAAATGAGCGGAACTGAAGCCCTCCAGATAGCGCACTCATCACTTTGGTATCTATCCGACGGTCGAGATATCTTTCTCCCGTCCACAGACTGTCCTCAACATGTTAAAATACGCTGTGGCGTGTATGTATCCAATCAAAACCCTCGCCGAGAGGGGGTGTGGGGCATTCACGCCCCCCTCCCCCAAAACATTTCAAGTGGTTGGGAGACGACTTGCCCTGTAGAAATGTAGCCACGGAGGACTGACGTTTATGTCAAACCTCATCCATTCCCTATTTTGTCTCCCTTTTTACTTCCTCCTTTTTGCCTGCTTCAAGATTTGTTTATGTTCCTCTCATCTCTTATCGGTGGAGAACTGCATAGAGAAAATTATACAACGTATCTCATCTCCTATTACCCAAAGAGTACAGTATAATTAAACATCTGAACTTTGTGTAACAGAAATATGATCTGACATAACTTCCTCAGATGAAATAGTTTTACTGCTGACATTGCAGTCGGAAAGGGGGGAGGGGTCCTCCATCTGCCAATTTAAACATTGGTTTGCGGGCTCTGAATTGCAGAAGGATATTTTGAGTAAAAAAAAGCAGCAAAATTAGGTAATCATCAGGAGGGAGTGAAGCACAGGGGTGGGTGGGGGATGGAGTGAGTCGAGTGGGGTGACCTCCACAGCTTAGCTTATTACCCAGGAAAAAAAAGCCAATTTCTTTTCGGGCTACTTTTCGCCGTTTCAGGCTTTTCCAGAAGATCTTTGTATTGACGCCTATGTAATTTCGGGCGGCTCTTTTAGCAAGACTTCGAGGCACCGTCTTTTGGCATTTCGGGGCTAAATCGCCCGCCCAGCCCCCATGTATTTTTCGGCGTGTTATTCCCTTATCAATTCACTGGGACCCCCATACCACCTCCCTCAATACGTGATATGTAAGGTGAATGTGTCCGTGTTGTTAAGGGAGCGCAAGAAACATTGCGAATGGGGAAAAGCCCATAAGAAGTAAATAATTTGATGGGGACTGAATTCCCTCAAACCCATCATCCCTCTGACGACAACGTCCAAAGTGAAATGAAGAAAATGGA
Source organism: Eucidaris tribuloides (assembly GCA_001188425.1). Lineage (NCBI taxonomy): Eukaryota > Metazoa > Echinodermata > Echinoidea > Cidaroida > Cidaridae > Eucidaris > Eucidaris tribuloides. Next base: position 52,675 of record JZLH01S0613284.1, read on the forward strand.
AAAATGTGTTTTCCAAATAACATAAACAATAATCTTCACCTGGTTTATAATTTTCTGTGTTTCATCACACAGGTGTCATCAACACTAAAACAGACTGGGAAAACAATGGATAAAAAGTGAAAAAGGTCTGCTACGCGATAAACGATGATTTTCCCCCTGTAAGAAAAATGGTGGGGGGGGGGTGGCCCTTGCACCCCAAATCCTGCCTATGTACCACATAGTGTTTGAAGGAACCGACGCACGGCACAATAATGTTAAATGCAATGGTGAGTGCAGACAAACCAAAACTATATTTCTCTAGCAAAAACACAGCGTGTGTTGCAGAAAAGCTTAAAGTGCATGAGGTTTTTACCTAACACATTTTCGTACCGCAGTCGTAATTTTACTGGAACAGTTACTGCTACCTGAGCCTGAATTGCCGAAATTACAATACCGTAGTAACCAGACATTTATGACAGCCCAGATGGGCTAGTAAAAATAAATTAGTGTCAACAGAATGGAGATTTGATGAGAAAGTAAGCTATTGGATGATGAGAAGATCAGAGGAGGGAAGCATCTACTACATGAGATAGTGTAGGTAAACTCGGAAGGGAAAAACCTACATGGTAAATAAAAAGAATGTCAAAAACTAAATTTCATAAATACACGCAAAACCA
>JZLH01S0613284.1:61607-84605 GCA_001188425.1 Eucidaris tribuloides
AAGAGAAGAATAATTCCAGAAAATGTGTACATAGTATTTGCACCAGCCTGAATTTATGTGGGGCTTATGTTAACTATGTAACTGCCTACACCTGCACCCAAATCTGTTGATGCAATTTACTCTTAATATTGAATCCTTGCATTAAAAAAGACAAACGATTGAGCTGTACTTTGCTGCTGCAGAACATTGAATGAATGATAATATTTTATAAATATCTGATGTATTTAATCTTTAATGTTTTAATTTTGTTATTTTATTTATTCCAGGACAGTTTTAAGCCAAAACTAATGATGGTGTCAGGGTTAAGTCAACAAACTAAAAACTGTATTGAGATATACCTGTCAGTACAGTGTTTTTTTGTTCACGACACTAATCTGTGACTTCACCACTATCATCATAAATATTAATAGACTGCACCCCACCAAAAAATGGGACTCACTAAATTTGGCAATAAATTACCATGTAAATTCCAAAATTCAAAATATATTAATAATGCAGTTGCAGTAGCTTCCTAATTTTAACTCGTTTTCAGTTTATTTCATTCCATAAATCAAAACATAAAAAATACATAACATATGGCAATAATCAATGTTAAAATACAAGACATAAATGGGAGAGTTGGCAGGAGAGGTACAATGCTCGTTATGAATAGCAAATCCGCTAACAAGTATCAATATTAAATTTCAAAGATATATGCAGGTGTTCACGAGAGCTGTGTAAATCATTATTTATATACAATGTCAACAATTTAATGGAATTGAAAACTGAGTCTACTGTCAGAAAAAAAGCTCTTTCTTTTGATTATTATCTTATTGACAATGTTAATCTGGTTCAAAAATTGAGGCTTTTATGCTGTACTCCTGTAATGTAATTTACAAGATTAACAATATCATTGAACCAATGATTTAGATCAGTCATGATTGGCCTTGTACAGTTCATGCTCAAAAGTCTTAAATTCATTCATCTGTCAAAAACGTTGCGCAATAGCCCCGCTCTGTTGGGAAAATGGTTAGTTTGTCCTTATTCCTGATACCTTACCAAGGGATATGTACTCTAGGTGACATTTTCTTCAGTGCAGTCCGCTGTAAGATAATATTGTGGGAGAATCATCTTGTTTGAGGGTTACTGATAAAATGTGGCTAATCATGCTAAAAAATGCAGTACTAGTACAGGTAGCTGTATGATAGGGTCCATGGTAAGATTAGAGGATAGACCCAACTGTAATTAAAGTGCAAACATGTACATTGCTACTTTGTGTGTATTAAAATGTTAGAGTAATAAGTTTTGTAATAATGTTGTTGTTGATAATCATGTGATGCTTGAAAAAAAATAACTGGAAGACATATGCTTACTTTAGACAAACAGTCAGAACACACATACAGACACACACACAAACACACAGGGTTTCTCCACAAAACAAGTAATATTCTGGCTAAAATTAATAGTGGATATAAGAGTATTTTTCGTGGCTATTGTGTTCATGGCAGGTTGGCCACATCGGACCCATCATGTTCTTCACTGTGAAATTCATAATCCCGTTACATTCTTGCTATTGAAGGCTGTCCAGGTTTATGTATACAACATGAAGTAATTTTTACGGCAAAACTATCCAAACAACATGAACTGGCAGGGCGTTCTTTGTTGTGAAATCTGGCAGGCCAAAATGGAAAATAACTTTGCATAAAAAAAGACGAGAAAAAGAAGAAGAAAGAGGAAAAAAATCCTCTCTTTCATTGCCTCTTCAAAATAAATAATGCCGGTGTGGGTTTTCTTTAATCGGATGCTGGATAAAATGATCGAGTTACCGATCTCGTAACGTTGACTAACGCATGAATGGGCCGTGCAGAAACAAAAATCCCTCTTTTGGCCTCAACGTCGTGAGAGTCATTGGTCATGTTGAGCAAGTTGAAACTCTAGCCGCCGAGCCGGGATGCATTCATACCACCATCATGATCCACTTCCCCGTCCCGTTTTCGCGAACGCCTCTGCCGGATTGCGGGGCGGCTCAACAACGGAGATCATATCGCACGCCCAGCTTATTTCTCAGTCATTTTACCCCATCCTCACTTCTAAGCGTCACGCAGACTGCGTGATACAAAGGCAAATGTTATTTAAATCAGCCATAACCCCGCTTACTTGGATGTTATCCAAGAAGAATTGCAACCGTCATTGAATTAAATGATAGGTGAGGATGGACCCAAGCCCATGCCAGGCAAAATGTTTCATCGTCAGTAGTACTCCCCGGTTATTCTCTCCTCAGCTCCCCCTTGTCAAACACTCCGAACGTCCAAATTGATTCCTTGTTTGTAATTAGGCTCTAATGTGCTGCTAGCTACACAACCGCTGACTTTCCAACTTGTAGAAAAACAATTTAAACTCAATAATCGGGAAGCAATATATTGAAACCGAGGCAAATTTTGTTTACGATTGTTTCCTGTTTCCACGAATGTTGCAGTACACAACCTAGGGTAACTGAAGTGGGCTTACCGTCGTCTAACATGTTTGCGTGAAAAATACATCTAAGGGTAGGATTCTAGATTCTAAATCTTGAATGTCATTTTGTGTAAATTGATTTCTTTCATAAGTCTACATTCAACCTCATTTCCTGATATGCTGATTTGAATGTTTGTCTTTTACTGATAAAATTTTGGCCATTTAATTTGGTTGTCAAATTTGATTATAATATACTTTTCTATCATAGTTTTATTCATGTTATTCATACACTTGGCCGCCAGTCATGAGTTCTGTATTCATTTATTCATAGAGTGTATTAGCCATACATCCCGTTAAAGCCAGTAAGACCATTTATCACAATAATAGAATCATTGAATCAAATGTAATGTGTATAAACCGGCTTGTAATCATATTGGTGTTAGTTGGGGCTTCGGCGGTGTCCCTAATATCGCTTCACCTTGCAAGTGTGGATATATTCGGTAGTGTAGCGATCAAATAAAGGTCAAAGTCTGTAGAAATTTGCAATATACTATAGTTATGTCTTCCAACTATCATGTTTCTTTGATCAATAGTAGAGTCTTATACTAGTTATAGAAATTTAGCGATATCTTCACGATCCTTTTTGCTTTTTTCTTTTGGAAGATACACGGGATGTAGATTGTGGAAGATTTTTTTTAAGTATAAGGCATCATTTAAGAACATTAGTATAGGAGGCTAGAAGCATCAGTTTGGTTTGAATTAGTGACCTAATATTAGGTTAAACTAAATTTAAGTGTCATAAATATAAAATGCCTTGTTTCAACAGACCTTACAGTGATGGATATTAATCATGGTAAGTTGTGAGAAATAATTTATACATGTGAATACAAGTGTGCACCATAGTGTTCATTGAACAACAGGGATTAACGAGGCCAACCGTTCCATAGTCATGAGGCGCTGGAAAATATTGTTCCGGCATAGACTTTGATACACGGTGACTGGTCCGAGTCAAGGGCAAGGCCGGCAGAAATCTGCCGCTCGAGCCGCCTCGACTACATCCCTGATGATCATAGTCTCTTGTCAGATTAATTAATTCATTAGTCAATATCATGAATAACCTGAGTATAGTATCTGACTCAGTCAGTTGAGCTTCACTGTAGACTCCAATGACAGTGTTTAAGTGTCAGTTTTCAATTCTAGGTAATAGTGAACGTGAGGATTGTACAGAATGCATGCTTCCTAAATAGCCTAAGGGCATTAAGTGATATTTTGTGGCTGCTGGAAGAGGCAATTAGCGTCCCTGCCTTTAAAGTTTGTGTCTGCGCACATTCTGTTTCATATCAAAGCCATTCCATTTGGTCAAGCATCAAGTGCATCGAACACAAATAATTTTGTTATTTTCTATTCATTATTTACTCCATTACAGCAAAAAAACACTCAATACCCGTAGGATATTGATGAAGGGATATGTCGTGAAATCTGAAGCTCAGAAAGTTACCTGCAATTAAAAAAAATGCCACAAAAAACGCATGGTCATTTATGTCTATGCCAGGAATGTTGTCTCCAGTAAGAAATTCAAAATCATGGTTCTAACAGTACACGTACATTCCACTGAACCCGAGTTCTAGCTCATTCTTGATAAAGGTTTTCAGATCAATGGATTTTCTTCTATAGTATAAACGGTAGGCCTATATGCCAGTACATTAATGTGTAATTTAGGCAGCAAAAGAGATGCTAGCCTTAAATGTAACACACATTTGAAAAGAAAATAAATGCATGGTACGTATAAATATAACAGTACAGGTCCAGTAACATACTGTCTTGTGAAAGAAAAAAAAATCTATTTGAAATCAGCACATAAGCACAAAGGGGTCAACTCATTGGGCAAGTGTCTAAATTTTGTGATAAAAAAGTGAAAACAGTTATCCGTGGAAGTTGTGACATGTCAACAAAGTTCTTTAACTGTAGCACAGTATGCCTACAGACAAAAAAGTGTCCACTTTTTATGTTCCTCATCTACTCATGTTTTCCAGGCTCCTCATCAATGTTTAAGGCCACATTTTGAAATGCATGGCACAAAAAATGACATTGTGTAAGTTTTTTGTTTGGCATTCGGTCCAATCTACACCCATCCAGCAGTCAAGATCATAAAAACCTGGCGCGATGGCTTCAGCGACATTCCTTGTGTGTGTCGGCTCCATTTCCTCTAGGAAATACGCCCGGGTCCTGATTTATGATCATAGACTTGTTATTTATATTATATCCATCTCTGAAAGACTGCAACCCAATTTCCACATGATGTTCATACACATATAACGCCTTGTTAGAACACGCGACTATATTTTCAGATTAAAAAAAAATATATAAACATAAAGAGGTGATGCGCGCTTTGGATTCATGCCTATCTATCTTCGCATCAGAGTTTTGTTTTGTTGGAGTCCTGTAGTTGTCATACAATTGAATAGTTGCCATAAAATATGAAAAGGTTATTTTCAGTTGGAGAGATTAGTAAAGATATAAACCATATTTTTCTGAAAAACCATAAAATAAATTTCCATCTGGTCACCAAATCCACATCCGGTGGTCAGTCCCGGTGTTTATCTGAGAAAGGACTGTTTACAAACTGACATGTATGTTGGCAGAATATTTTCGTTTCAATTTATTATCTTTATATACATGTAGATAATGTACAAATTCCAATTGGTGAATGATCACAAACAGCTTAATGTTGAGAGTGAACATGAGCCATTTCCATTCTTTGTCCCCTCCTGCAATATCAGAAGTGAAAGTATTTCGGTGAACAACATATTTTTCACTAAAACACTTTGTATTGACTTTTTTTTTGAGTAGCAGTGTTTAGTTAGGAAGCCTGCTCAGTTATGTCCACAGGATGAAATGTTGAAGAATGTTAAAAGTTGAAGATGGTATTCAAAGTCATCGTGAGTGCAATGTGTGCTTTTTGTTATTGTGAAGTATCACAGAGACTGTTTTCAACACCAATGTGAACGTACATACATAGTCCTGAAAGGCTATAATTGTCTCTGACAATGACTGACAAAATTCTCAAAGTAAGCCTTAAAAATGAACTTCAGAACTAATCATGAGCACGCTTGGTTTTCCAGCGCCATTTCCCCCAAAGAGTAATATGTTACATTAAAAGTACATCTATGCATAAGCACGTGTGATGTTTCATCCATACATAATTTTGCCAGTGCAGCATACATGTAGCATTAACTTCCGAACTTGTATTCTGGGATGTAGATATCAGCGCATTCGTGTAAGTATCACAGAGTCATGGCATGCTGTATGTCACGAGCACAACAGGGTATAGATGATGTCTATACGCTTGATCATGTAAAACAATCATGGGCTTCACTTATTTTCTCGGATTTTGATGCTTATCATCGGCTGTGAACTGTGTCACATACAGCATGTGCTGACCACATGACACTTACACAAATGGCTGATATCACAAAGTTTGAACAAATTGTTAAAGAAATGAAGGCTCGCAAAATGTTAACTATGTCTTTAACGGAACTCGGCAAGATCAATGGGACTTTGATATGCCATCACGTTCATAGCGTGAAGTGGCTTACTTGTGGCTTGCATCTTGTACTCTGATTATTAGTTTGAGATCAGTGGGACACAATCGTACTACAAAAGTGAAATTTATCATAACCAAAATAAGTGAAGAATAGGGCCATAGGCAGTAATTCTTGGGTGGAAGGAGGGGATCCACAAAATGATGAAGAGTAAAAGAAACAGAAAAAATACAAAAAATAATAATAATAAATGAAATGATGTTAATTCAAATTATTAAAACTTAAAAAAAACGCAGTTGATTCGGTAAATGGTGTCCAACATTACAAATTTGTTTTTACCTAAGACCTGAGGGAAAAGGGCGCTCAGGGCCCTCCCTCCCCCCCCCCCCAGCTAAAGTGACTTTGCCTCATGAAAAAAAATATCATTCACACGAGACATTAACTTTTCTGTGTGTTTTGCATAAGCAGTGTGGAATTGATCCTCATCTGAGTTGTACGGAGTTTACCATACCTGTATTTTGTTTTTGTTCTTTGTGTACATTCATGTGCCTTTTCTTCCAATCCTGCATAACGTTAATAATAAACATGGTCAGGTGGACGTCAGACCAAGCATGAACATATTCCTTACCATCGATTGTGGGCCCAATCAAGAATTAACTGAAAGCCAGAAATTATGCCGGCTAAAAGTGGAGTGGCCGATCCATAATATAAACGTGTGGCTTGCCACATCGTAACGGGGGAATGCCCGGCTGAATGATGGCGCTGTAAATGTTTACTGACAAAATGATGTAAACATATGCTCGCGTGTTTTATATGCTCGGGGCCTCTCGGAATAATTTCTTTTTGGGCGGCATTTCGCCCCTTCAATGCAATCCGCCATTTAAGTTTGAAGTATGGAACTGACATTAATGTTGCAAAAAATGATTATCTTTAAGGGACGATAAAGTAAGGGGGAGAGCCCGAGGAGTTTGGGAGAGTTGACAGAGAAGTGACCGTGCTTTGTTAAGCCGGGCCTATTGGCTTGCACTCTGCGCGACCATTAAGATAAAGAGCTCATACCCATTCCAGATCTTGACATCCGGTCGAGATATGAATCGAAAACTTGAATGAGGGCGAATCAACACCGAGTGCTCATCAAGCTACATATTTCATAAATAACACCATCGAGCCACAAAACGACTTGGGAAAAAAACTGGCAAGAAACAATCTCATTATGCACCCCCATCAAGTCCAGATTTGTTTTCGGCTATCTCAAGTATCCTTAACTTTTGGGCATATTCATAGTTTGCTGGTGTTTCGCGGTCCAAATTATTGACACAATAATTGATAATTTTGCAAGAGCATTTTATGTGAATGATCTGTCGTTCATTTCCAGGCATTAAATGCTGTAGCATATAAATTACATCCATTATTTTGATTTTCTTGTAGCAGTGCATGTGGCATAGAAACCATGTTCTATATTATGAATCATTATTGTGAGTGTATTATCAGCTTATACTGCAAATGTACATTCAATCGTACATGGTCACTCTAAATCATGTAAATTCATCAATTATAAAGCTGTAGATTAATAAGTGACTGTCAGTGACATTGGAAGCTAATGTTCATGAGAGGGGCCTGAATGCTAGTAACTTTAGAGTCAGACCAAACTGCATTTTGAATGGCATATCAACAGATTTTAATTATCATCAAATGAGGTACATGTACATGTATGAAGAATTCGTCACAATGCAATGAGTGTGACCGTGTTTCCATATTCAGCGCTGTGTTTCATGATTCTCTAATCTTTGAGCCGGCAAACATGACTGTCAACTTCTTGGAGTCCCAACCTAGCCCGCAGTACCAGGACTCAACTAGAGAAAACCTAGAAATATGATTACTCCTTTTTTCCAGTCCGAAAAGGCATGAGAAAAAATGAGAAAATAATTAAATTGAGGGGAAAAAATCAGGGATCATTGATCGAAAAAGACCCATCGAAAATGGATACTGCTTGTGCATATTTAGGAAATATCAAGGCTGACATGTGAAAATCACCGTGAAGTTAGGGGAATATTAGGGCAATTAAACTGGTCCCAAAAGACCATGATGGCTAAATAATAATTTCCATTCCAAATATTGAGGGAAGTGTTAGGATGTTGAGAGAAAATCACTAAATTTAGGGGAAAATCAAGAATGTCTTTCCCCAACCGCCACCACGCCCCACCCCCCCCCACCAAAAAAAAAAAAGAATTCAGACACTGCATACTAGCTTTTCTAGCTACTTATGAATTGATTACAGAGGCTGCCAGTAGCATTGGTCTAATTTCACTGGTCGTGAAGTTTTGACCTGGTCCATAAAGTTTTTCATTAGCTATTACTAGATGATACATGTAACCATGTATATTAATATATGTATGAATCATGTCTGGCAGTCAGGTTTGTTCATTAAAACAATCACATTTAGCAAGCACTTTGAATTTGAACTATATGGATTTATTTCACCTAAAATCTACCGGTAACATTTCAGGCGTGGAAGAACTGTGTGGGAGTCAAAAATTCATAATGTGAACTATTTCATGATCATGAATCAAATGTACATTGTATCTTATTTCCTGATGAGCTCATTATAGAAAGTGCAAATAGACACAATCTTAAAGTCTGTTCAATCCACATTAGTCTTTATCGTTTCTAAGAATTGCAGTTTTCAACCTCTCACTGCAACCGCTCTCCCCCTTTCTCGCAAGAATCACTGTACATCAACATAGAGAGAACATCTGGTAAATCATTTCTAGTTTTTGAATAAGTTATTACAGTTTCATCACTGACCGGCTAGTCTGATTAGCTAGGCATAAAACCCATCCTATATAAACAATCTAGGGAATTAGCTATCATCAATTAACTGCCTTGAACTAAACTAGTGTGGTGAGGTCCAGAGCATGGGCAGAGGGAGTTTACTCTGGAGTAGAAAAAGTTTTGAGATTGAGTATAGTAGTATACAAGTTTCCAAAACAGGTAATGGTCCAGCTTTGGAAAGTACACTCAGCTCACAAGTACATGTATGATTCCAAGAAGGTTATGTTGGTTGACGCAGCCATACCGACATCATCGACATGTACCAAAAAATTGTTTCTTCGTTTCTCTAATTCACCATCAATACTTACATCTACATGTAGTATAGATATTTTTTAAAAAATCCAAGTGAAATAAAGTTGCATCCGATTTGGATTTTTTTCCATAATTTTCAGATTACTTAATTAAATCTTGAAAAAAGGTGCAGTGCTTTGATTCAGTACATTCATAATATAAACCACCAATTTAAGCTTTTTCATTATTGATTTGTTGTTTTCATTTTTCAATCAAACTCCACAGAATGGACACGCTGATCAATATTTCAATGGCTACTTTGACTAAATATTTTGTTTTGCTAGTTGTTTTTTTCTCAATCTTCTTTAATAGAGTTAGTTACTGTAAAGTAGCAAATGTATATGCCATATCACTGTGGTTTTATTAGCGTGAATTTTGTGACTAAACAAACATGCAAATTTTCACTTTTTGATATACCTGTACAAAGTCAATTTATGCAATTTAATTGTGAAAATACACTTTCATCAATTCCGTGTCATGATGCAAAATCACAAAAACACTGCACAGAAAATATATGACTTACACAGTATGCTTAATACTTTAGGAAATATTTACTCTGCAATCACAATGCATTATTGGTACAAGATTACAATATGATTTTGATTTTGATTTATGATGGATTACCTTGATATTGAATTAAATACCCTCATTTCAAAATAATAAACTTTTGCTGAGTGTATAAGGTTAGTGTATTTTTGGAATTGTGAGTTTAAGATAAAACTTTCAGTTCCACTATAACACAGCTCCATAATCAACCAAAGTGTATATGAGGAACATTTATGCATTGTTGCAACCAGCTCTTTTTCATCACATTTTTCCTTCCCAGCTCATTATTGGAGTGATTGACAGTAAAGATTGGGTTATTAAAGTCTTCTACATTTTTTTCTTCTGCCCAGCGGGGGAATACATGGGTGTGCCTGAGGCAGGGCGAGGATGTTATAGTCATGTTAACAGTGATTAACACTTCCTTCCACAAGAAATCATTTTCACCAGTGTGGCCAAAACTCGGACACTTCAGTGGTGAGAGGACTGCAGCGGTCATTCATTGATGCACTTGTCACACGTTGATTGAACAAGGCCAGCCAGTCAGTAGTCTAGATTCCAGACCATGTGACTTTTTATACCCCCCCCCCACCCCAAGTGCAATGTACTAAATATACTCACTCTCAAACTTTTTCTACCTCCAGAGTAAACTCACTCTGCCCATGCTCTGGACCTCACCACACTAGTCTTAGTTCAAGGCAGTTAATTGATGATAGTAATTCCCTAGCATTGTGTATATAGGATGGGTTTTTATGCCTAGAATCCAGACTAGCCAGTCAGTGATGAAACTGTAATAACTTATCAAAACATAGAAATGATTACCAGATTGTTCTCTACATGTAGATGTACAGTGATTCTTGGAGAAAGGGGAGAGGGGTTGCAGGAGAGGTTGAAAACTCAATTCTTAGAAACGATAAATGACTAATGTGGATATGAACAGACTTTAAAGATTGTGTCCATCATTTGCACTTCTAATAATGAGCTCATCAAGGAAATAAGATACATGTACAATTATTCATGATCATGAAAAGATCTTCACGTTATGAATTTTGACCTCCCACACAGTCTTCACGCTGAAATGTTACCGGTAGTTTTAGTGAAAATAAAACCATATAAGTTCAAATTTTCAAAGTGTTGTAAATGATGATTGTTTTTATGAACAAACCTGACTGCCAGACATGATTCATACATATATTAAATATACATGTACATGTATCATCTAGTAATAGCTAATGAAAAACTTATGGACCAGGTCAAAAACTCACACCAGTGAAATTAGACCAATGCCTACTGGCAGCCTCTGTATCAATTCACCAATTAGCTAGAAAAAGCTGTATGCAGTGTCTGAAATCTTTTTTTTTTGGGGGGGGGGGTGGGGGTGGGTGGGGTTGGGAGAAAGACATTCCTTGATTTTCCCCTAAATTTAGTGATTTTTCTCAACATCCCTAACACTTCCCTCAATATTGGAAATGGAATTATTATTTGCCATCATGGTTCTTTTGGGGACCAGTTTAATTCCCTAATATTCCCCTAAATTCACGGTGATTTTCACAATGTTCAGCCTTGATATTTCCCTAAATAATGCACAAAGCAGTATCCATTTTCATGGGTTCTTTTTGATCAATGACATTCCCTGATTTTTTCCCCTCAATTTAAATGATTTTCTCATATCTCATGCCTTTTTCCGGACTGGAAAAAAAAGGGGTAATCATAATCTAGGTTTTCTCTAGTGATGTCCATGGTAGGTGGGGACTCCAAGAAGTTGACAGTCATGTTGGGCTCAAAGATTAGAGAATCAATGAACCACAGACGCTGAATATGGAAACACCAGTCAACACTCATTGCATTGTGACGATCTCTCATACATGTACATGTACCTCATTTGTGATAATTAAAATGTTGATATGCCATTTCATAAAATGTAGTGATGTCTGAACTCTGAAGCTTACTAGCAATTCCCAGCCCCTCTCACTGAAACATTAGACTCCAAATGTCACTGACATCAACTTATTAATCTACAGCTTTATAATTTATAGAATTTACATGATATTAGAGTGAAATGTACGATGAATGTACATTTGCAGTAATAAGCTGATAATACCACTCACAATAATGATTCATAGTCATAGAACATGGTTTTATGCCCACATGCACTGTACCAAGAAAAATCAAAAGTAATGGATGTAATTTATATGTACAGCATTTAATGCCTGGAAATGAAGACAGATACATCACATAAAATGCTCTTTGCAAAATTATCAATTATTGTGTCAATCTAACATTTCGACCGACGAAACACCAGCAAAACTATGAATATGCCACAAAAGTTAAGGATACTTGGATAGGAAAACAAATCTGGACTTGATGGGGTGCATACATGAAGATCTGTTTCTTGCCAAGTTTTTTGCCCAAGTCGTTTTGTGGCTCGATGGTGTTATTTATGAAATATGTAGCTTGATGAGCACTCGGTGTTTTATTCGCCCTCCCATCAAGTTTGATTCATATCTCGACCGGAGTCAAGATCTGGAATGGCTAGAGCGTCTTTAATCTTAATTGAGTCGGACAGGTGCAGCCAATAGGCCCGGCTTAACAAGCACGTACACTTCTCCTTCCAAACTCTCCCAACTCCTCGGCTCTCCCCCTTCTTTATCGTCCCCTTAAAAAGATAATCATTTTGCAAATTAATGTCAGTTCCATACTTCAACTTAATGGCCGTGATTGATTGAAAGGGGCGAAATGCGCCCAAAAAGAAATTATCCCGAGAGGCCCCGAGATATAAACACGCGAGATATGTTTACATCATTTTTTCGTAAACATACAGCGCCATCATTCAGCGGGCATCCCCGTTACCGATGTGGCAAGCCAACGTATATTATGGATCGGCCAATCCACTTTAGCCGGCATAATTTTCTGGCTCAGTTAATTATTGACTTGGCACAATGTGAGTAAGGAATAACTGTTTCATGCCTTGTCTGACGTCCACCTGACCATGTTATTTATAACGTTTGAAGGATTGGAAGAAAGGCACATGAATGTACACAAAGAACAAAAAAACAAAATACAGGTATGGATAAACTCCGTAAACTCAGATGAGAGATCAATCACACACTCTATGCAAAACACACAGAAAAGTTAAATGTCTCTGTGAATGATATTTTTTTCATGAGCAAAGTCACTTTAAGCTGGGGGGGGGGGAGGGGAGGGCCTGAGCGCCCTTTTCCCCTCAGGTCTAGGTAAAAACAAATTGTAATGTTGAGACACCATTTACGAATCAACTGCGTTTTTTTTAAGTTTTAATAATTTGAATTAAATCATTTCATTTATTATTATTATTTTATTATTTTTTTATTTTCCTGTTCTTTTACTCTTCATCATTTTGTGGACCCCTCCTTCCACCCCCAAGAATTACTGCCTATGCCCCTATTCATTCACTCTATTGGGTTATGATAAATTTCACTTTGTGTATGATTGTGATCACCACTGATCTCAAACTAATAATTCACAAGTAACAAGATGCAAGCACTGTAAGTAAGCCACTTCACGCTATTGAACGATGATGGCCATATCAAAGTCCCATTGATCTTGGAGTTAAAGACAAAAGTTAACATTTTGGAGCTTCATTTTTAAAAATTGTCAAACTGTGATATCAGCCATTTGGTGTAAGTGTTACGCGAGTCACACATGCTGTATGTGACACAAGTCACAAGCCATGATATAGATCAAAATCAAGAAAATAAGTGAAGCTGATTGCTGTACGTGATCACGTATCGCAATCATCTATACCCTGGCTTGTGACTCGTGACATACAGCATGCGTGACTCTCGTGACACTTACACGAAATGGCTGATATCTACATCCCAGAATACAAAAGTTTGGAAAGTTACATGTACATGTATGCTGCCACTGGCAAGATTATGTATGGATGAACATCACATGTGACTTATACATAAGGTGTACTTTTAAAAGTAACATATTACTCTTTGGGGGAAATGGACGCTGGAAAAACAAGGTGCTCATGATTGTTCTGAAGTTCATTTTTAAGGGCTTAATTTTTAGACCTTGTCAGTCATTGTCAGAGACAATTATAGCTTTCAGGACTATGTATGTAGTTCACATTGGTGTGAAAACAGTCTCTGTGATACCTTCACAATAAAACAAAAAGCAACACATTGCATCACATGACTTTGAATACATCTCCAAACTTTTAAACATTCTCAACATTCATCTGTGACTATAACTGAGCAGGCTTCCTAAACCTAAACAACATGCTACTCAAAAAAAAAGTACAAAGTGTTTTAGTGAAAAATATGTTGTTCACCGAATACTTTCACTTCTGATATGCAGGAGGGGGACAAAGAATGGAAATGGCTCATGTTCACTCTCAACATTAACTGTTTGTGAATCATTCACACAATGGAATTTGTAATTATCTACATGTATCATAAAGACTAATAAATGAAACGAAAATATTCTGCACAACATACATGTCAGTCTTGTAAACAGTCCTTTTCAGTTAAACACCGGAACGACCACCGGAATGTTGATTTGTGTGACCCAAGATGGATTTATATGTTTTCAGAAAATATGGTTTATATTTTACTATCTCTCCAACTGAAAATAACCTTTTCAATATTTAATGGCAAACATTCCAATTGTATGACAACTACAGACTCCAACAAAAACAAAACGTCTGTGGAAAGATAGATAAGGCATGAATCCAAAGCGCATCACTCTTTAATGTTTATATATATTTTTTTTAATCTGAAAATATAGCGGTGTTCTAACAAAGGACGTTATATGTGTATGAAATCATCGTGGAAGATTGGGTTAGCAGTCTTTTCAGAGATGGAATATAATATAAATAAACAAGTCTATGAATCATAAATCAGGACCCGGGGTATTTCCTAGAGGAAATGGAGGGACCACACACAGGCCGAACATGTCGACTGAAGCCATCGCCAGGTTTTTATGATCTTGACTGCTGATGGGTGTAGATGGACCGGAATGCCAAACAAAAACTTACACAATGTCATTTTTTGTGCATGCATTTCAAAAAATGGTTGGCCTTAAACATTGATGAGGAGCCTGGAAACATGAGTAAGATGAGGAACATAAAAAAGTGGACACTTTTTATGTTGTAGGCATACTTGTACAGTTAAAGAACTGTTGACATGTCACAACATTCCACGATAACTGTTTTCACTTTTTATCACAAATTTACACTTGCACATGAGTGACCCCTTTGTGCTTATGTGCTGATTTCAAATAGATTTTTTTTTCTTTCACAATACAGTATGTTTACTGGACCTGTACTGTATTTATACGTACCATGCATTTATTTTTTCAAATTTGTTACATTTAAAGGTAAAGCATCTCTTTTGCATGCCTAAAATTAACATTATGTACTGGCATATAGGCCTACCGGTATACTATAGAAGAAAATACCATGATCTGAAAACCTTTATCAAAGTAAAGAAGCTAGAAACTTGGGTCCAGTGGAAGTAAAGTGACTGTTAGACCATGATTTGAATTATCTTATGGAGACAAAAATTCCTGGCATAGAACATAAAATGACCATTGGTTTTTGTGCATTTTTTTTAAATTGTAGGTAATTTCTGAGCCTCAGATTTCACAGACATATCCTTCATCAATATCCTAAGGGTATGAGTGATTTTTTGCTGTAATGGAGTAATAATGAATAGAAAATAACAACATTTTTGGTTCGATGACACTTGATGCTGACAAATGGAATGGCTTGATATGAAACAGAATGTGCCGAGACACAAACTTTAAAGGCAGGGACGCTAATTTGCACTCTTCCAGCAGCACAACAAAATATCACTTATGCCCTTAGGCTATTTATGAAGCATGCATCTGTACAATCTCACGATCACTAATTACCTAGAATTTGAAAACTGCACTAAACACTGTCATTGAGTCTACATGTGAAGCTCACTGAACTGAGTCAGATCTATACTCAGTATTCATGTATTGGACTATGAATAATTAATCTGCAAGAGACTTGTTCATCAGGGATGTAGTCGAGGCCGGCCTCGAGGGCAGATTTTGCCGCCCTTGCCCTTGACCTCGGACCGAGTCACGTGTACAAAGTCTATGGGAACAATATTTTTCCAAATCGCCTCTGTGACTTGGAACGATTGGCCTCGACTACATCCCTGTTGTTCATGAACACATATGGTGCACAGTTGTAAATCACATGTATAAATTAATTTCACACAACTTACATGATTAATATCCATCACGGTAAGGGTCTGAAACAAGGAATTTTTATATTTATGACACTTAAATTTAGTTTAACCTAATATTAGGTCACTAAATTCAAACCAAACTGAGTTCCTAGCTCCTATACTAATGATTCTTAAATGACGCCTTATCTTAAAAAGAAAAAAAAATCTTCCAATCTACATCCAGGTGAATATATAGTGTATCTTAAAAAAGGAACAACAGCAAAGAGGAGTTGAAGATATCGTAAATTTGTATAACTAGTATAAGACTCTACCTTCATTGATCAAAAGCAAACAAGAGTTGAAGACATGACTATAGTATATTGCAAATTTCTACAAGACTTTACCTTTATCGATCAGCTACCTACCGATATATCCCACACTTGCAAGGTGAAGGATATTAGACACCCGCACGAAGCCCAACGTAACACCAATAATTGAATTACAAGCCCGGTTTATACACATTACATTTGATTCATGATTCTATTATGCTGATTAAATGGTCTTAGCTGGGCTTCTAACAGGATGTATGTCTAATACACTCATGAATAAATGAATACAGAAACTCATGATGGCAGGCCAAGTGTATGAATACATGAATAAATATGATAGAAAAGTATATATAATCAAATTGACAAACCAAAATTAAATGGCCAAATTTTATCAGTAAAAGAACAACATTCAAATCACATATCAGGAAATGAGGTGAATGATAGATTATGGAAAGAAATCAATTAACACAAATGAATTCAAGATTTAGAATCTAGAATCCTACCCTAGATGTATTTTTCACTCAAAACATGTAGCACGGGTAGCCACTTCAGTTACCCTAGGTTTGTGTACTGCAACATTCGTGGAAACAGGGAAACAATGTAAACAAAATTTGCCTCGGTTTCAATATATTGCTTTCCGCGATTATTGAGTTTAAATTGTTTTTCTGCAAGTTGGAAAAGTCAGCGGGTGTAGTAGCAGCACTTTAGAGCTAATTACAAACAAGAATCACTTTGGCACGTGGAGTGTTTGACAAGGGGGAGCTGAGGAGAGAATAACCGGGGAGTACTCTAGAACCGATGAAACATTTTGCCTGGCATGGGCTTTGGGGTTCCATCCTCACCTATCAAGTAATTCAATGACGGTTGCAATTCTTCTTGGATAAACATCCAAGTAAAGCGGGGTTATGGCTGATAAAATAACATTTGCCTTTGTATCACGCCAGTCTGGCGTGAACGCTTTAGAAGTTGAGGATTGGGTAAAAATGACTTGAGAAAATAAGCGGGTGCGATATGACTCCGTGTTGATGGCCGCCCCGCAATCCGGCCGAGGGTTCGGAAAACGGAGACGGGGAGTGGAATGATGGTGGTATGAAATGCATCCGGGTCTCGGCGGCTAGAGTTTCAAACTTGCTACAACCATGACCAATGACTGCTCCAACGACGTTTGAGGCAAAAGAGGGATTTTTGTTTCTGCACGGCCATTCATGCGTTCAGTCAACAGTTACAGATTCGGTAACTCGATCATTTTTATCCAGCATCGATTAAAGAAAACCCACACCGGCATTATTTATTGAAGAGGCATGAAAGAGATTTTTTTTCCTCTTTCTTCTTCTTTTTCTCGTCTTTTTTTTATGAAAGTTATTTCCATTTTGGCCTGCCAGATTTCACAACGAGACGCCCTACAGTTCATGTTGTTGGATAGTTTGCGTAAGATATTACTTTCATGCTTGTATACATAAACCTGGCAGCCTCAATAGACCAAGAATGTAAGAGATTATGAATTTCACAGTTGAAGAATGATGGGGTCGATGTGGGCCAACCTGCATGAAACACAATAGCCACAAAAATACTCTTATATCACTATTAATTTTAGCCAAGAATATTACTTGTTTTGGAGAAACCCTGTGTGTTTGTGTGTGTGTGTCTGTATGTGTGTCTGACTGTTTGTCTAAATGTAAGCCTATGTCTCCAGTTATTTTTTTTCAAGCATCACATGATTATAACAACAAAGTTATTACAAAACTTATTACTCTAACAAATTTATAATACACACAAAGTAGCAATGATACATGTTTGCACTTTATTCACAGTGGGGTCTATCCTCTATCATACCATGGACCCTATCATACAGCTACCTGTACTAGCTAACTGCATTTTTAGCATGATTAACACATTTTATTCAGTAACCTCAAAACAGATGATTCTCCCACATATTATCTTACAGGGGACTGCACTGAAGAAATGTCACCTAGAGTAACATATCCCTTGGTAAGGTATCAGGAATAAGACAACTAACCATTTTCACCAACAGAGGGGGCTATTGCAACAGTTTTGACAGATGAATGAATTTAAGACTTTTGAGCATGAACTGTACAAATGCCAATCATGACTGATCTAAATCATTGGTTCAATGATATTTTAATCTTTGTAAATACATACAGAGTACACGCATAAAAGCCCTCAATGATTTTAACCAGATTAAATTGTCAATAAGATAATTAATCAATTACAGAAAGAGCTTTTTTTCTTGACAGTAGACTCATTTTCAATTCCATTAAATCGTTGACATTGTATATAAATAATGAATTTACACAGCTCTGTGAACACCTGCAATATCTCTTGAAATTTAATATTGTACTTGTTAGGGATTTGCATTCAATAACGGCATTGTACTCTCCTGCCAACTCCTCCATTTTGTCTTGTATTTTAATTGAATATTGCCATATGTTATGTATTTTTTATGTTTTGAATATTAATCGAAATAAACTGAAAACGAGTTAAAATTAGGAAGCTACTGCAAACTGCATTCATTAAAATTATTTTGAATTTGGATTACATTGGTAATTTATTGCCAAATTAGTGAGATCCCTTTTTTTTGGGGGGGTGCAGTCTATTAATATTTACTGATGATAGTGATGTGAACGTCACAGCATTAGTGTGTGAACAAAAATAAAACAACTGACTGACAGGTATAAACTCAATACATTTTTAGTTTGTTACTTAACCCTGACACCATTAGTTTTGCTTAAAACTGTCCTGGAATAAAATTAAAATCAATAAAAGAAAAACATTAAAGCATTAAATATAATCAGATATTTACTAAAAATATATCATTCATTCAATTTCTGCAGGAGCAAAGTACAGCTCAAAAGTTTGTATTTTTTAATGCAGGATTCAATATTAAGAGTAATTTGACATCAACAGATTTGGGTGCAGTGTAGGCAGTACATGTACATAAGCCCACATAAAGTTGCCAGCGGTGCAAATACATGTACACATTCTGGAATTCAGCAAATTTCTTTCAATATCCTACAGATTATTGGTTATAATATCACAAAATTAACATTGGTAATTATAATATATATTGTAATTATAATAGATATTATAATTGTAATTATAATAGATATTGTAATCATGGCAGTAATTATCCTGCTACCTTTTAATATTTAAACTGAACAGTCTACATATATTCACACTGGAAATCAAAGAGGAGAATAAAAATCTGTTTCGTGTGTACTTCCCACTGAGGAAATTTGAGGAAGAATGTAATAAACATAGAAAAAGTAGTAGCATATAAAGTGGTTTACTCATAGGTTTCTGTGATTTGAAGATTACACTGTAATGTAATTGAAGACTGTGGAATAAGAAGTACTTAAGTCACATTTTGACGAAATTGAGTTATTGGTTGTTTTGAAGTTGTTATGTGCCAGGAAATTTTTTGACAAAATTTTGGTCAATTTCATTGACCCTTCCCTAGTAGGGGTCAGGGGAGGGGTCAACCGGGGTCAATTTTTAACTGGTCTCACTTCTTCAAAATGTATCTCAAATTACTCAAATAGTTACAAGGATCAAGAAAATATGTAATTTATCATGTACATGTATGTCATGCTTTGTTGATGAGATGTGGGGTCACTTCCGGTCAAAGGTCAAATGAGGTCAAATTTCAAACAACGTCCAAATTCTACAAATTGCATATCAAATTGTTCGTCTTACTGAAGACATTCCAAAAATATATACAATTAAGTGTTTTTGACATTCATTTAATCGAGAAATGCATTTGTTTTCCTCAGACCCTTGTTTGTAGAGGAAGAAGTAGGCCTACTTAAGTCCACAATATTAATTGATTAATGGAAATCGACAAGTGTGACAATGTTTGTTTTTGTCCTATATTCATCTTTTATTGTGTCAATTAACTGCACCAAGTTTGAATGTACAACTCAAACAATTGTGATCTGTAGACAAATTTGACAACTTTGAGCCTTTGTTCTCAAAAGTAGTATTATGTGACTTCAGTACTTTACAGTCTTCAATTTAATACAGTAAAATGAATCCACCAACCCTAAAACCAAAGAAAAGGGGACAAAATGAGGTGAAATTTGCAAATTATCACATATCCTACAAATTATTTTAGACTGATATTTTGAAATAAGGGGACACAATCACAATACAACACAGGGGTATATAGTTTTGTTGTTGTTGTTTTTATTTGCCAAAAGTAGGAACTGTCTATAAAAGAGGAACAGGTCTGGTAATAAAATGAAACTGGATATTACATGTTAATATATTGATTTATTGTTTTTTGGATAATGCTGTTATCCTCAAATTCAATTACAAACATTTCAGTACTACTTTTACTCTATAAGAATTGTCACAATTAATTTCAAGTTAGTATTTTACTTCTCATTATCACAAGCAAAAATATCTTTTTATGCATAAGATCTATACAACAATAAAATAGAGGAAAAGACACAAGCCAAAAGCACACCAAAATTGTAAAATATGTGTAAAACCAATTTGTGATTCTTCAACAATGTATAGGAGTTCACCGAAAATCAAAGCTATGACACGACGATGTCACAAGTTATTGGATATGTCACAAGCTCACAAATATTTACATTTTGCGTTAATTAATATCTCAAGTATGATTTACTGCCGAGGATTGTGATGCAAGCGATGCAGAACAAATTCAATTTCCATACTTCTTCATCAACGACTTGGAATGAAGGATTTTTAATGAGACGAGCGAGAGTGAGGGCATATAACACTCCCTCATCGGGTTGTCCTGGCATTGTTAGCGTTATCTTATCACAGTTTTTCGATTGTATAAAGACGACACGAGGGTAAAAAAAAAGTACACGGACCGTAATGAACCATATGAAAGGGCAAAGAAAATGAGAGTAAAAAAAAAACAGGAACAGAGAGGTAAACTTGGAAATGACAGGCCTTCGAGCGGTCGGGGACTTCTTCGCCTGACAACCGAGCAAAATATTTGGAGTAGGTAAATCTCTTGATAACAACTTAATGCTTTGGCGTATGCACATACAAATTTAGAGCATCTTCTCCACTTCAATGTGACAGTGAGAAGTGCACAAGCAGATGCATTCTGAATAAAAAGAGGAGAAAAAAAAAGAGGAAATGCCGTTCTCGGAAGGAAGCGCAATCCCAGCAAAAATGTACATATCTTGTTTTCGGAAGCCAACGATATTCACCAACATTGTGATATCATTACAAACGGTGTGACATAACAGTTAATTCACGGATGATAATTATCTCGAGATTGGGTGTCAGTTCGCCTGGAGATCACGTCGCATTGTTAACATTTTTTCACCCTAATTTACAACAACCCCCTTCTGAAATCTATGCCACGACATCCGTGCCGTGCCCGCACCCGTACGTAAGAAAACACAACGTCACTCAGCATCACCTAATACATCAGCATGTGGGGCAGAGTGACGGTGTTCGTCGTGTCATGCCAGCCACTTGTGAAATTGAAGTGTGCGATTGGGATCACGGCCACCGTCGCAGCTACACACATTATGTAAATGTATACGACTCACTGATGCTGTCAATCAAGTGTCAGGCGGTAACCCGACTCCGCACAATAAAGACACCGTTAGGCCCCGTGGATACGGAGGGGACAGTTAACGGTGAATGGTGAGACTGCCCTCTCCAGGTGAAATCTGGACAAACTTTGGGGTTCTGAGTCTGTGAGAAAGATCTCTGGGTACTGCTGAGGTATTTTTAATGCAACAAACCAATTTACTCACTTTATGCTAAACTACTAAAATTGATTTTGTAACACAGTCACAGCTAGTTGTGTTACATTTCTTTGCAATTAGAGCCCAAAAGGTTGCAACTTAAACAGCAAATCAAAAATTAACCCCCAAAACAAATGCACAAATGCCATTCAAAATTAAATAGGGAGTTGCTTTTATCTAAGTTTGCCAATAAATACAAAAGAAAATAATTATGGAGCAAATTATAATCATTTTTAATGAACACGGATTGCTAAATCAAAGGTTTTAAATGCAAACAATTTTTTCATTTTCTATTCTATCCATCCTTCCCCCAAGTTTTCATTCTGTTCACTGTGATCAATGACTCATTTTTGTTTGTTTTGTTTTGTAGACACAAACCAATGGCAAATGTTGCAGTGTTGCACCCTACACAGTTTAGACCTTTCAGAAATAAGGATATTTTGAAATGCAGGTATCAACTGTAATTTGTTCTCATCTATAAAAACTAGAACCATGGATGTAGTCGAGGCCGGATTTTGCCGGCCTTGGACCGAGTCTCGTGTACAAAGTCTATGGGAAAAATATTTTCTAGCGGCCTCGTGACTCGGAACGGCCGGCCTTGACTTCATCCCTGAGTCTTGTATGGAAATAAATGTGATTCCCTGTATGAACTAAAAAAAAAAGTTGTAACTATGGCAAATGAGCAATTACAAAACAAACTCAAAAGAAATCCCTATCACTGCTAGTGACTGAATTGCCTCCTAAAAAGAGCAATTTCACACATCTACCCCTAATCCAAGAATCTGAGAAACAGCTCACCATTTTGTAACGGGATACAAAATGAGAATCAAACGCTCACATGAACCCAATCCTCTATATCTCCTTTCCAGATCCCTTCCAGGTAGAAACACTTTGAAGTCATCGATTCATCGTTTTCATTACAAGGAAAGACTATACACTTATCCCTGATGCTACGTACGATAATAGTACACAATATGCATCAGATGGCTGGATGGAAGACGAGTATAATACAATATCCGAGGTGCGACAAATAGTTAAAGGGAGAAGGGGCCACCAGGTAATGGGAAAAAGTTAAAGATAA
>JZLH01S0613285.1:0-10769 GCA_001188425.1 Eucidaris tribuloides
TATCCACTCGGCCATCACACCGGTCTGAATTCGGTTTCATATTTCAAGTGAAAGGGTTTTGATTGTTTGGAAAGACTTTCAACAAACAAAAAACTGCCAATAAGTTCTTCTAAAGTTGTCTCAGAAAGAAGACCACTTCCCGCGAAGTAGAAAGCGACTCTTATCTTCATAAGACAGTGGTAAGGAGGATAAAGCTACTAATTAAAGATGATGGTCTTCTCTCCACATCATTATATCCAATGTACTGAAAAGTCGCATGACAGTAAATTTTAGGATGTTTGCAATAGTAAACTGTCTTTAGAATTGAGAAAGAATAATTATTTATAACTTGAAGAGGCATTGTCTAAAATATGGGGCGTATCCTCCTTACCACTGTCTTATGAAGGTAGAAGGCGCTTTCTTCTTCGCCGGATATGGTCTCCTTTCTGAGAACGCGTCCGAGTAACATATTGGTATTTTTGTTGGTTGGTAGTCTTTCCAAACCATCAAAACCGTTTCACTGGAAATATGAAACCGAATTACTATTTAATGTGAATCAACACCCCACCCCTATATAGGGAGGCGAAAAAGTATAAAATTTTATGTTCCAACCACTTTGCCGTGGGTGCGCCTGCATTTGATAATCTCTCCACTTTGGAGAAGAAAGGAGAAAGAATATTCATTCATTCATTTCTTTAAAAAACAAATTCCCAATATTAAACTTCACTGGGACATCATTATAGAAAGACCCCTTCAACTCATGCGTTACAGTGTATGCTGCAATACTTTTGAGTTGGGAGGGTATACTGCACCGTTGTCAGAAATATATCCAAATACATTTGCAAACGGGTAGTGTGGAATGAATGACGGTCCAGTTGGTGGAGAGTGTTCTGGAGGTTAGTACTGACAATGCGTGGGGAGGCACTGATTGGATATTACCATAGTAGCTCTTTTGGCTTTGAAGGGCTCAGGTAGCAAAACTTTAAGGATTTTAGTGCATATTCTAGAATGTATCTTATAGAGAAATGTCACAGCAGCTACCTGGCGTTTTTTATGAAGAGGCAATATACAGTATTTAGCAACAAGCTTACTAAGATCGCTGTATGTGTGTGTGTTAGAAACTGTTCGTAGCATTAAAGAGAATACACAGTACTGGTTGATGATGGAAAATCTTTCTTCAAAATTTTACATTTCATTAGTTTCCAGGTGAGAGTAAATTACATTTGCATTATAATGTGGGACTAATTCACTTCATATGCAATAAAAAAAGTTGAGGGATTGGCAGTTTGAATACCCGACTGAGTGCCCTCAGTTGCTGCATTGTGTATGGCAACAATTAACATAGTCCCACAACTTGATTTCTGTGTTAGTACTTTGTCAGCAGTGGGGATTTGTGTAGCAGATATGTCAAAAACGAAGTGTTCTGTTGTTTTCAACTACTCTCTCCCGTGCTATAGTGACATTTTTAGAATACCATCTGTTCACAGAAGGTTTGAAAGCAGCTGATATTAAAATGATGTTCTTCTGCATGTAATCAACCAGTACTGTGTATTCTCTTTAATTATTAAAAGGTAAGAACTTCAGTACGATGGTTCACAAAATAATTGTATGCACTGAGATAGCTCTAATTCTAAATTTCCCTGGTCATTATTTGTTGTGTAAAATTGCATAAACTTACCAGGAATATGGTGATTCCACTCTCTCTCTCCATGATTATTTACACATCACCATAATTTACATAACCAGGCACTGAAGTTAAATTAAAACAAATCGTGTTTAATACCGATTATAAGCTGTATGTGAAAGTCATATAGACGTGATACTACTTTACAACAGAGTATCGTATTCCTTAATGGTGTTTTCGATTGAAATTTCGAACAGAATCCTGTATTCATTCTTCACGTGCATACTTGTCTACATCAATTGAATAACAATTTTCCTTTTAAAAACGTGATCAATTCTCTTAGTTTTTACTTCAGTTCATGCATGATAATAATTGTCTCATGTCCTCTTTATTTGATCGAATTCGTTTCGATTTGTATCTGATCGGTGAGCAAGGTAATTATACTTCGTGAAATTGCTTTTGACGTAGATATTAAGTGTACCACAGACGCGCAGGGAATTATTCATTGACAATACACGTAGATACTACCGGAGTTGAATTTGTAAGTTATGCATTACGTTTCACCAATACCCACACCACCATTAGTCGCATCTATAGATATCTTACTTTTCCCCTGTTACATTTTTTTAGGATTCTGAGGTTGAAGGTCCAGAATTTACCAGTAGATACACTTTACTCAATTTCTGCACCATAGGTTTAAATTGTAATCGTTTTTTCGCAGTGTTTGGATTGAGCGCCAGAGTGACAGCCGGACTAAGAATACTCCCCACGGGACTGGATATACTGCACACTTGCGCAGGCGTGATACCGTCCGATGATCAGGAAGGGTAAAGTCGTGAGAGAGTGCCATAAAGACGCTGATCCAAGACTATAAACCACCAACTTTACCTTAACCTTTAGTGTGTACCCATCGTGCCGACGTTTAAATCAAAGATACAGTTTTCTTTACCATTCAAGGATTTCGAAAGATATTATTTTCTTTGCACCAGGCAATCTTTAAAAAGAATACTTTCTAAATATTTCGACACGTGTGAAAAAGTTGATATCAATTTGTAAAGGAAGTATCGCTCATTTCACAATTCAAGAATAATTGTAAAGTTATACTCTCAACACATGCAAGTGTGGAAATGAGAAAGAAGTTATTATCCACATCACCTTTTTATTTTGAGAAATGTGCGCATGAACACAATAGTGTGTACACATTAAACAGGCCTTACTTCCAAACTGTTTGCAAATGTAAGGCGTCTATAGATGGTACTTTTTACGCATTTTCTCTCACTCTTGAATTCTGTAGACTTGCAAGCTGATGGCTACTATATATACCTTTGATTTATGACGTGATTTTAACACAACTGGCATTTTTCTCTTTGGAGGCCCAACAGCCTTTAATGGGTTCTTTATAGCATCAATAAATTACGGCCAACAGTTACTTTTGAATGCCTTTGACTGCCGGAAAGCTTTTCTCTTCATCCAATATTATACGGATCTTCCAAGAGAAACTTTTCGGTTGATTCGCGGCGAGTACACAAAAAAAAACGCGGTAAATTGTAGTTATTTATTGGGTGGGTCTTGTAGATTTACTACACAACGCATAGAGCCAGCATCATTCTTTTCAATTGAATTTGACGTTGAATCAACGGTAGAACCAGAGGTTTCAATTCCTGGGAGGGGGTCAACATCCCCTTCTAAGAGAACTTGGAATCCGTTTATTTGTTTGAGGGACTATGGTCGTTTAATTATGTCAAGATGGTCCAAACGTGCTCCTGGACAGACACTCAATCAAATGAAATCATGGTAATATTCAAGATGGAATGGTATTATCAAGAAATACTGTACACCGGTTCGGAAAATATGGTCTCACAGACCCAACCGCCCTAACTATATAAGTCCAGCATTTACATACATTTAGCTGTTCATGTTCTCTCGGCTATGTTTGTTTTTCATAATAAAGAATAAATTTGTACAGTTATAAAGTTTGCCAAATGCAATGTTACAAAAGGTTACAACAGAGTTTGGCGAGTAACTTCTATAAAAAATTATGACGTAAAGACGATGTGCCACCGGTCGTTGAACCCTTAAACATGTAAATCTGAAAACACTTGATGGTCTTCGTGCTCGTCTTTTCTTGAGATAGCACAAAATAAGACCAGAAAAACTTTGTACTTCTTCCGAAAGTATGACAAAACAAGGCTGTATAGAGATGACGGATTCTCGGGATGAAGGAAGTGCAATCCCATTGCTTGTATTAAAAACATAAAAATAGGAAATTATACATATGCCGTCAGCGTCACTGCCGCCCTAACGCTGCCACACCCCCTTTAGTCAAAAAGACATGCTCTTTACGCCAACGATCAACTGCATTCCATTCTATAAATGTTTAGCCCCACCAACATAATTAAATGTCTGAATATAATAAAACCCAAGACAATTTTGGCAAAATTGTGTTAAACATGGGAATTTCTTGAATATAAAGGGTGAGTAGGCCGGACGAGTTGGTTCAGTGGTAGAGCGTCCGCTTCTGGTCCGGGAGGTCGCGGGTCCGAACCCTGACCGGGTCATACCAAAGAGTAAAGACCATTATAAAAATGGTACCTACTGCCTCTAGCCTAGCGCTCGGATATCTAGATGGTGTAGGGAGTTAAACGCATGGGACTACCAGAGGACTACCCCCCACTCTAGTCGAACTGTCTTGTGCAGCCATGTTGCCTGGGTTTACTGAAACGGAGATAGGCGCCGCCCGATGTTCCACATAGGAGCGGGACGTGTTTAACGTCTTTTTTTAACTATAAAGGGTGAGTGCCTAAAATGAATGAGTGACAGCCAGTATGAACATTGAACTGACAGTCATACATTTTCGCACCACTGTCCTTAAGTTTACTTCCGAAGATGGCTAGCATACAGAATGGAGTTGAGGTGGAGAATGATGAGGAAATAAGAGGAAAAAAAGACACACAAATGACTCAGAGTGGAAGCAAAATGAGAGAAAATAGCTTGTAGCCTACTCTGAACATGATTAAAAAACAACCAAGACTCCAAGTCCATCAAAAACGATCCCCCACCACTACCTACGTAAATGTCAGTTATTATAATTAATGTACTTTTGAAATTGTATGTTTGATATTGAGTCACATGCACCCGGATTGTCAACCACAATGCTATTAAAGAAATGAGAAAATGTTAATTGTTTACATTTTTCTAAATAGCCTGTCGTGGACTTGGGTCGTTTTCATGATCACAGATATTAAACGATCAAACACTCGTCACAATTAAAAAAGAGTTTCACGCACTCATGAGGTCCCTCCGCTCCTCGAATGATAAGTTGATATCGCCGATGATGATAATGATGTATGCTTCTCAATGAATACGATTCTCAACGCGTGCTGATTCGGAATAACATAACGTATAGGACAGTCATTGATGTACAGCAAGTTGTAATTATCCCTTGAAGTAATTCCGTATTAAAACACTTTGGTTGATGGGATCGTGTAATTTTCCCATGAATGTTTTTTCCTGTTGTTTTGATATCTTGATGAAGAATCGTGCGTATCGTTGTTTATTTATTCTATCAAGACGCATTAATACCAGACCCCAAAAGTTACAGTAAATAATAACAAGGATACCAGTGTCTTGAAGATTAAATACATAATAACCAACCGGTGTTCTGTTAGATTTTGGGGGGTTATTTTGATAATGGTAAAATGAATAATAACAAGGATACCAGTATCATAAAGATAAACAAGTAATAACAAGGATACCAGTGTCATAAATGTAAAGTAATTAATAACAAGAATATCAATGTCATAAAGGTAAAATAAATAATAACAAGGATACCAGAATCATAAAAATAGAACAAATAATAACAAAGATACCAGTGTTCCTATGTGATGACGTCTGTATTGGCATGTACACAAATCGTTGTTTGTTTCATTTACGTAACCTTGTCATCTGCCTAGTTACGACAGAAAGTAAAATGTATTTCATTAAAGGCAGGAGATCTCATTTGCATCCCTCCCCGCTATATAGCAAAAGTTCACTCATGCCTTAAGGTTATTAATGAATGTTGTGGCTGTGAAATCTGAGGATCAGTAATTACCTGAAATTTGACAAATGCGCGAAACACCAATGACAGTTTATTGTATGTTCTTAGAATTGTTTGTCTTTACGAGACAATAATTCAAATCAAAGTCTAACGGTCACTTCAATTCCACTAAAACTAAGTTTATGGCTCCTATATTTTGCTAAAGGTTCGTATGGACTGTATACAGGGTGGCCCAGAAAGAATGCTACGAGTATATTAGCTAATTTCTTCACCATTATCGGCAAAATGTCATTGATTTTTATTTCATTTGTTAGAACATTCTTTTTCCAATAAAATGATACCAAGATCACTGATTTTGAGTAAGGCGTTTTGATTCTAGGGCCATTTTTCGGAGGCAATGCAATTTCCCAAATTTGCCAATTTTTCAACAGCGGCGGTCAGTGGAACGCCGAGATATTCTGGCCTCTCAGGTTGCCATACCGGAAAAACCGCAATGACAAAGGGCTGGAATGCCCTCGCTTTCATAAGGAAGACGATGCGAGCTATGTGTCTATTGTCATCGCGGTTTGTCCGGTATGGCAAGCTGAGAGGCCAGAATATCTCGTCCTTCCCATGACCGCCGCTGTTGAAAAATTGGCAAATTTGGGAAATTGCATTGCCTCCGAAAAATGGCCCTAGAATCAAAACTCCTTTACTCAAAATCAATGATCTTGGTATCATTTTATTGACAAAAGAATGGTCTAGCCAACGAAATAAAATTTAATGGTATTTTGCCGATAATGGTGAAGAAATTAGCGATCATACTCGTAGCATTCTTTCTGGGCCACCCTGTATAGGGCATTGACCAAATAACGCTCTAGAAAAAAAGTTCCGTGGTCTCCAGATTGGTATTGAAAACTAACATTGCACACTAATTAAGATGAAATTGCTGATGACAAAACACATTTGTTTTCCAATTTTTATCAGCGGATTATTGAGATAACCGACTAATTAATGAGGCAAGTTCCTCACTCCCATCCACAGAAGAAGGAATCACCGTCAATACCGATTTCACAGACACGAACATTACTTGCTAGATCGGTCTTTTCAGCTATGATATTAATATTTATGAAGGCCCGTGGCTCTATTTCATATAGAAAAGTACAGGTGTTCTTTTGAATGAATTTCAACAAAAGCCATTCACGCAGTCCTCCATTATTTATACAATAGTTGCGGTCAAATGCTTCACCAAAGTTCCTATTCTGTTTTCATATATCTGCGGTTTCATAGAAGCATTGTGACTGCATAGGTTGTCAAGCACTCCCAAGTTTGCGAACGAGGATATGACGGACTGACATTCCACCCACGTATTTTTTATTTTTTTTTGCACACGGTGAAAGTCCCCGGTAGTTTGTACACTGCTAAAACGACATTATAAATAACCGTCATAATTAATTAATATTCTCAAAAACGCGCAAATGGTATTAGGAGAACAAACCCTATTTTCGGGTTTAGTAATATTTAAATAATCATCATTAGGGATTTGTAAAATACCACTGATGGGACCACGGAAAATAACGATAAATGGCCTTGCCCTACAGTCCGTTACATGAAGATGGTATTTTCTTCAAAATGTATATACCAGTGTATTTACGCAATGTTAGGCCTTGGTCACACTAGCAGTTGCGACTACCTACGATTGAGTTACGACGAGTTATCGCAGGTGATCGCCAGTAGTGGCAGCTAGATCGTGCGAATTATCGTCTCAACCATGGATCATTGTGATCGCAGTGATGTACGATCGAAAATAGTTTTCAAACGGTTTGAAACACCTGGCTACGATCAATTTATCGCCAAGAGTGGCAAGCAATCACCATGTGATCTGCGGCATCGTGCCATCACCGTTCATGAGCGTGCCACTTAATTGCACTTCCAAGAGCAAATTGCTAGATACGAGAAGTTGGTAAATGATCGCGGGTAGACGCACGATCAAATGGTAGCTCATCGTACGAATGTATGATCCTGACTTGCGGCAATACTGCAATGTGATTAATGGAATTTTTCGGTATATTTGTTTGTTGCTGTTAATAAAAGTGAATGTCAAATTCCTCGGGATCAAGTCGCGGAATGGAATTTCCAACATCATCTTGTGCATCTTCACGGAGGCTTCTTCTATTTCCTGCCTACAGTTCCTTCTCCCCTCTCCTGCAGTTTTGAAGGCCATTGTCTTTAAGTATACGTACATGTAATACGAGTAATTGGGTCTCTATGAACATTAGAGCGCTGCATGTCAGGCAAGGAAAACCTCGATTTATATCAGCAACGTGAATAATGAACGTAAAAATAATATTTTCCTTTGTTGCGGGTTTGTTAAAAGCATTCCATCACACCTCTTTCAAAACGCATTATTGTTGATATCGAAATGCAACCTAGCATTCGTTTGAAACATCGTGAACGCACAGGCACGTTCGTACGAATGAGCAGAATAACCGTACATTAGCTACCATCATCGCAGTCGATCGCACGAAACCTGCCACTTAGCGCAGCTATCGCGCGCTTGTTGTACATTAGCGTAGGAATCGCAGCATTTAGCCCACATTGCCCGCAAGGATCGCACGACTGTCTGACACTCGTCTCGGTGTCTTGTGCAACTAAGTGGTGCGAATTAGCGATGGTATTCGTGCGATTACCTACGACAAGTGGCAAACAAGGTCAACAAGGATGTTGACCATACACATAAATCGGCGAGTTACTTGCGACCTGGCTGCGGAGGCCCTTGTCGTACGATTCACTTGATCGCAGGTAGTCGCAACTGCTAGTGTGACCAAGGCCTTAATTATCACTGCCATGCAAACGAGACGCCCTACCTTTAAAAGTAGTCACCACTCAATAATTTTGTCATGAAGGGAGATGGAACAAAAGCGAATCCCTATTGTGATGTTGCCACTCACCATCAGTAGATCGAGAAATAATGATAAAACTAATTTCCTCTCGAATAATCTCAAGGAGGATCAGACGATGAATGGCAATCACGATATGCAAATAACAATTTATAATGAATCTTATTTTTCTTTTATCTGATAACATTTGATAGCCAAACAAATAAACTGCTTGACGTGAAACATAAAGGGACGCAGTATATTTATACATTGTAATTGATACCGTAATTTCCGCTTGTATTATAACATGAAGTGCTTTACTTGCAAGAACGTGAAGGTAATTCTCCAGGATGGATAACTGGTACTCGTCAATTTCCAAAGGCGGATCTCAACAATCATTGGTCATTTTGAATCGTGTTTGCGCTCGCTCGCAAACATCGGCCGCCGCTCCAAAATGTAAACATGGCCAGTAAATCTTCTGTCCTCTGACTTGTCAATCCTATATCCAAAAGCAGGCGGGCCGTAAGATGGTAAAACCATCTATCTTGAACATAGCTTTTTTGAGAAAAGATGACATAAAAGTTAAAATGTTTGAGGTATTTTATTGACAGGAGTATAATCCATAATACTGATAAACTAAATAAATGAATAAATAAATAAATAAATAAATAGAAAACTGGTAATTGAACGTTTTCTGCACATTTGTTTGAAAATAATAACTTTTTTGGGGGGAAATACGCTGTTTTACTATCTTATACATGTAAATGTTGTGGATATTTTATGGTCTTCATAATATGGTAAACCAGACTATCTATGCAATCATTGTTATTGTTAAAAAATAAATAGCAGTGTTGTAGTCGAGTCTGGACCCCAGTCCAATTTAATGGACTCGGGACTCGGACTTGGCATCGAGTCTTGACCCTAATCCAATTATTCAATGGACTCGGGACTTAGACATGGCATCGAGTCTGGACTCGAGTCCAATTATATAATGGACTCGGACTTGGCATCGAGTCTGGACTCGAGTCCAATTATATAATAGATTCGGACTTGGCATCGAGTCTAGACTCGAGTCCAATTATATAATGGACTTGGACTTGGCATCGAGTCTGGACTCGAGTCAAAACAAGCATGATGAGTTATATTAAAAGTATCATTGGAAGGAGCATCATTATATTACCCAAGAAGTGTATTTACCACAAAAAGTCAAATTTTCCATTTAGACGGTGTTGGAATCACAGTGCTAGAGGGTATGTTTGTGAGAGAGATTTAACTCTATGGTGAGTACACTCTAGCGGAGTGAGCGGACATTTTACAGATAAAATTGATTGTGTTAACTGTGTGCTTATGTGACAAAGGCATGGATAAAATAAAATCAGCCTTACATTTTCATCACTTGTAACCGTCCTTATGACTTTTAAATCCCAAGTGTAGTTTTGATCATTCAAAGTTTTCATCTGTCTTTCAGAAAGTATGCTATTGCCATGTCAGACATTACACACTAAGAAAAATAGGTTCAACTTTGCACCTTTAAAGGTGCAGACCAATGTCACACTGAGAGCACCTTTACGGGTGTTAATTTGCACCTTTAAGGTTGAAAGGTGCAAAGTTGCACCGGTAAAGGTGCTCCCAGTGTGACATTGCTAAAAGTGCAAAGTTGAACCTTTTTCTCTTAGTGTGTAGACAAGAACACTAAACCTTCTTGAAATTGTTTATATTGACGTGTTATGATTACATAATTAGCAAGAAGCAGATACTACTCTAAATATGGCAAAAGTCACCCCAATCGCAACTTATCTACTTTTCACCATTTTCCATGACAGCATGTTAGAGAGTGGAATTTTCAGTGCATTAATAGCTGATATATAGGACTGTCTAAAACGCCATGAGAGAACAACTATTTTTTCACCATTTACCAAAACTAAATATTGCCTTTAATGTTACACGCGTAAAACAGCATTCATTTTCTTCTTATTTCTTACATATATGTCGACATCTGATGATACATATTGACCAATATTTTCCTGTTATTAAAGTATTATTTTTATTCTTGTTGTGGTTAAATTGCCCCTTTGACAGTGCCATATATAGGTCTGCAACAAACACAACTGAATAAACACACGTCCGGCATAACGAGAGCAAATTATGAGTTTGAAGATGCTCTCATAATAAACTGACCGTTTACAGAGAAATTTAGATTGCGTTATAACTGTTACACGCCTCGTTTTATTACACGATTGAAAGGACGTTAACCTCCGTGTGGCCTATA